>BOSO01013353.1:0-57499 GCA_018403395.1 Gorsachius goisagi
GAGGTTTCAGTTGAATATGAGGAAAAACTTCTTTACTCTGAGGGTGACAGAGCACTGGAACAGGCTGCCCAGGGGGGTTGTGGAGTCTCCTTCTCTGGAGATATTCAAAGCCCGCCTGGACGAAGTCCTGTGTAACATGCTCTAAGTGGCCCTGCTCTAGCAGGGGGGTTGGACTAGATGATCTCCTGAGGTCCCTTCCAACCCTTGTGATTCTGTGATTCTGCAGTTCTTTGCAGCCAGCCCTTGTTCACACTACCTCAAATAACTCAGCATCATCAGCAGACTTGTTTCAGCTGCTTATATGTTGAGCAGCAGAGGTTCTAGAGACGCTAATCAGTCCAAAGCTACCAAAAGGTGACTATTCTCTAAACTAATATTCAAAAGCAGCACGGCATGATCTGTACTCAGAAAGAAGCCGTGATAATGGATTCTTTGCATTTGCTCTGAATCTACTCTAAGAGTTAAAGTTTATCTCAAACTTCAACACTTCAGCTTCAGGTGACTTTGCCTTACCTCATGGGTACTCATATCAATGTGTATATTTAACAAAAAAGTCCCATCACAACAGAATACTCAGCAGAATGTAAATCATT
This sequence comes from Gorsachius goisagi, assembly GCA_018403395.1. Lineage (NCBI taxonomy): Eukaryota > Metazoa > Chordata > Aves > Pelecaniformes > Ardeidae > Gorsachius > Gorsachius goisagi. The sequence continues at coordinate 594 of BOSO01013353.1, forward strand.
TACCTGAGTAGATAATCAGCAGTATGTGTGAATATATGTGCGTGTGTGTGTATTGAACATGGCAATCTGTTCCTTTATCAAGAGAGGGGCTGCTTTTGGACAATCACCCTCATTAGGTTGTCAGACCGTTGGAAAGGAGCTGGAGAGAGATGGCAGATAGTTTCTACAGAGGACTTCAAGCATAGCTGGAGAAGAAGGTACAGGAAGCAGATAGACTTCTGAAGCAAATACTAGTAGGCAAGAATTGTATTCTTGGGTTTTAATGCTGTTTGAGTTGTGCCCTTCATGGAAGGTCTGATCCAAATGACACGGCGAGACATACAGAGCTTACAGAGAAGTCTGCCCACCTACAGTTTGCCCTAATGCACTTTTGGGCAGTACTTAGGTGTTTAGGGTGAGGTGGATGGAGTAAGAAATTGCACAGAAGAGCATGCCTGCCAGAGGCTACTATACAGCTATCTTCTATCTTAGAGCAGACAGGAGGGAGTTGGAGTGTTTTGCTATTTCTTAGTTTCCAATTTTCATTATGATGGCATACGCAGGCACAGCTGTCAAAAGAAATGGTCCTGCCTGTTCCCTCCAATGCCTCTTCTCCAGTTGTGCCTTCCTTCCCTTCCCTCATGCTTACTGCCTGCTTTGTGCTGGCAAGAGCGTTTCTCTGGCTCTACAGTAAACTGGGAACAGATGTGGATTTAAACCTTTTTTTTTTTTCACCAAAAGCCTTTCTCTGGTTGAAAGCGACTGTGAAACTACAGCACTACATGCCGCATCAGAAATCGCACTGAATTTTAACAATCCCTCCTGTGTACTGAAGGCAGTGCTGCTGCCTCTTCCCTTCTCCGACGACTTCCTGAGCCCTCATGCCAGCTCAGAATTGCCCCCTCTGTTTTCCACTCCTCCTCTCGGCCTCTCTGCTTCTCATTGTCTAAACATGGCTGCTTCTTTGTGGGGTACCTTCGCTCCCAACTGACAGCAGTGTATGAGGGCTCCCCCCTGCACCTGCTGCCAGCATGAACAGATTTCCTGTAGCTCTGTCCCTCACGACCTCTGGTCCGTCTCGTAGCTCAGCTGCAAACTCTGCTTTTCTTCTTCTTGCATTCATCTTTGTTTTTTACTCTCTACCCGATCGCTGCTACACCAGAGACCTTTTCTATTTCTGTAGTAAATAACGTATTCACCAAAGCACGCTGCTGAAGGGAAGCCAACTCTACTTCCAAATTCAAGTCAAATCCAGGGTTTGCCTAGCATAAGAATGAGAAAAGCCCAGACATGTTAGACTTATTATTTTGATCCCTCTAGGATCAAGACATCTTGATCTTTTTAAGCTAGGCTCACATGTGGCACTGCAGCATCTATCACAGAGCAGAAGTGTAAATAACTATCGTGCTCATGTCCTCGCATTCTAATACGGATTTTCTTCCCATCATCTCCCCTTCACTTTAAAAGCCGTTTACATGGCACCTCTTGAATCGTGGCTTCAGCATGGACAAGGGAAGCTGCAATGAGGCGGGAGGCCAGGAATGGTTGGCCAAGGCAGAGCAGCAGCATGGGCGGGCGCAGAGCAGAGTGAGCTGGAGGCTGTGGCCATGGGGAGCCAGGGCACCCAGCCAAGCTGCCGTATCTCACCAGGAGACTCAGGACAAGGGATGACGATAACCATGGCTGGCCAGGAGGCTGGGAGGTGGCAGCTCAGCTCAGTGGTTTGCTGTGGCCATGGGCTCCTGATCCCCGCATTGCTGCCCTCTGCACAAGCCAGAACCTGGCTGATACTCTTCCATTGTCCAGTCCTGATGGAGCCACAACCTCTGAGCTGCTTCCTTTTCACCTGCACACCCCCACGGCTCAGCTCACCACCTTTCCCTTCTCCTCAGTAACACCTTTTGCAGGGAAAACTAACACTTCCTTCCACTTTTCCTTCATTTTCACTTTAAATGTCCAAAACCAGAAGAACTCATTTCACTTTCAGTGGTGAAGTTCATCCACAAAGGATTGTTTTCCATCTAAAAACAGTAAAAATAAGGGCATTTTTGGTTAATCTGCAAAGAACTTTTAAGTACGTATATTTTTAGCTCATCCACAGAACTGAAGCAAAGTTCTTTTTCACAGCTTTAATCAGTGCTTGGCTTAGATATACCATCATGCCCTATCCAAAATGAGATGTTCTGAATCTGCTTGTACCTTAATTAACTCTGTGGGTACTTACAATAACTCCGAAGCATGCTTTGTGATGTGATTAGCATAAGGGTAATCTTCATAATAGAGAAGTCAATAAAATAAATTGGAGCGCTTAATGCAAAAGGTGAAAGTCCCTGTCCCAATTATAATACCACAAAACTCCTAGAGAATTCAGCTAAGACAGGATTTTGTTAAATATATTTAAACGACTTCTTAAAACAACCTCATGCAAACCTGAAAGAAACTGATGGACTTTAATGTGTTTGTTGTTACAGGTGAATACATTTCACTTTCCAGAATCATCTTTTTCGTTGTTTGTCTACAGCTGTACCGAAGCAGCCGGTTGACTTTCATGGCATCATTTTCTGATCCTGTTCCAAAAACAGTGACTCAACTGGTGTCAGGGTAGACTTCAAAACAGGAGTAAAGCTGATAGCTAATTACCAGTCAGTTCAAAATATTTATGGGATTAAGAATTATATTTTACAGTTATATATATTTTACAAAAATATTTGAAGTTCTAATCCAGGATAAATCCATACAAATCAGAAGAGTTAAGCCTTCAGGTGTTTATTTTGACTGAATGCTTTCCTGTAAACTTAAATGAGTCTAAGAAAAGAATTAGTTTCCCTAGAGACACCTGATCACTACCAAACAGGCTGAGGATTCATATTGCTGTTCTCCAGGCTTAAAAAATGGATTTTAGGGACCTTTACTCATGGTAGTGTGGACCAGCCATAATTCTAAGTCAATAGATCAACTAAGAGCAAAACTGGGAGAAATGAAAGCAGGAGCACTGGTGGTTTAAAAAGCAGAATAAGCATTTTTTTTCAGCAGCTATCCTTTTACCGAACTACCCCTCCCCAAGCCACCTCAAATGTATTTGTCTCACGCTCTTCGTATCTACTGATTGTCGGAAATTGGGATTTAAACATTACAGTATAGCCACTAAGTAAACAACCATTCCTGCATTTGTCTTTTTACATCTGGGTATGGAATTATTTTCCATTGTACTTTCGTTATTACAGGGTTTTTTTCACAGTATGTGCATATTTGGATTTGAACTTGTCATTATTTGGCTGTAGCATTTGTTTTAATAAACCTTACCCCTTTAACATGTCATCTTACCCATAAGGTGATCACTGTATACATCCATTGCATGCACCCATCTCCCTGTGTGGATTGAGAGGATCACAGAGGGGGGCAATGCCTGGGGTCTAGGCAGTCATGGCAACTCTGGCACACAGTCCCTCACCGACACCTCCCACCCCGGAGCTGTGGCAATAGCGTGTCCCAGCCTGCAACAGTGGGACACGGCCGCTCTTGCTGGCTTTCCCACACCCCTGCCAGTCCCCGGCCGACTGCATCAGTGCTATCAAATGGCCTCTGGCACTGTGATGCAGGGGAGGACACTGGCAGAGGAATGATCCCATGACCTGCCCACAGCTGGTCAAGAAGGCTGCTGTGCCTGAAGCAGCGGCGGGTGCTGAGGGTGGGAGTGCCCTGGGTGGTGCAGGGCCCCTCAGAGCCGCTCACGCACCCAGCCATGAAGAGCACTCGAATGCATTGGCTTTGGCAACGAGCTCCTGACGCATTTGTTTTTCCTGTTTTCATGCCGATATACCTTATATGTGTAGGAGTGTTTAAATGATGCATTAAGCACAAATACAAGACATTAAAAGTGCAAATACATAAAGCAACTCAAGAAACATGTTCCCTGCCAGACAGAGAACCGCATGCCAGATATCCAAGGGTTGCTAGAGCCAGACCTTGCAGTCCAGGGATTGAAAGCCCAGCACACTGGGTCTCCAGCTGGAGGATGGGGTCTGGCTTCAAATCCAACTTGATCCACGCACGTCTGTGCTGAGACTCTCCTTGGAGTTTACATCAGGAACTGCAGGTTATCCTCTGACGGCGCGTGGCTGTGTTAGCAGTAATGGCAGGGGGATTTCGCTGCTCTGTTAGAACATGTCTTGTGTTACCTGCAGAGCTTGCAGAGCAGCTGGGGGAACTCGCTGACACGGGAAGACTGAAGGGCTTAGCACAGGGACCGCACACCATGCCCAGCTCTCAGCTCGTGGCTATCCAGCAGGCTCTCGGACACAAGATTGGGCAGGGCCTTGGGAGTTTATCTCAGCCTTCCCTCTGCCCAAAGGAGGAGTAACACATCTAACATCTAACATGCTGTAAGTCACTGAATCCCACCCTGGAATTTTACCCTGATATAAGTGTTTATACCCTAGGTGAGGAAGGCTGATATCTTCTTTAACGGTTGGACTTGATGATCTTAAAGCTCTTTTCCAACCTAAATGATTCTATGATTCTTCCTTTGACTAAACTAAATAAAGTGAGCTCTACAGCAGCTGATGAAAGGCCTTTTCCTCCAGTTCTTGAATTATTTCTGTGATCCTTTGATCTGCCAGCAGAAAATTCTTCAGTGTTCTTTTTCAGTGGGAACACTCCAGCGGGATACGTATTCCAGCAACAGTTTCATGTAGGGCTTGTGATCCCTACCCACCAATTGTGTACCCAAAGACAGCCAGCACCTTTTCTCCCATCACACCGGGAGCTCCTACTGAGTTGCTTCTCTGTTCTGACCTCTCCAAAGTATTTCGGAGTCACTGCTTACCCTCTGAAAATCACCTCCCATGAGTACAGCCCGCATTCCTGCTTTTTAGATATCTGATTTAGCTATATATCTTAGGACTGTACCAAGACATCACTTGCCTGGATTGGCTCTCTCCTGAGCAATCCTGGCCACTCTAAGTGACTCTTCTTTTCATCATTATTTGCCACCTGGCCAGTGTTTGCACTATCCAATTTCTTAGCAGAAATGTTACATTTACTCTCAGATCTTGATAAAAACATTGAACGGCAATAAGCCTTATACTGCTCCATGCAGGCTTCACTACAGAACTCCTATTCCTTAACAGTTCTCCTTGGACAACTGTGCCTTTTCATACCACTGAATGTTTTGATCTTACATAGTTGTGTGATACTCTTTCAAATAACTGACAGAAAACTCTTACATTTATGACAGTCTTTATCCACCAAACTTGTGCTCTCATCAAAGATGAATACTGAGTCTCACGCCTGGCCTGACAAAGCTTGTTTACATTAATGCCTTCTGCACACATCAGCATCTTCAGTTCACAACTGATTGGGTTCTTTGCCAGTAATTAAACTATTTTTAGTGACTTTGCCCAGGGCAGAGGTTAAGCTGACCTGCCTAGTGTTCCCTGAGTCAGGCAGGTCTCCCTTACTGAGAAGGACCCCGTCATTACCACAGCCTGACCTTCTGGGGTTGTGCCAGGACCCAACAGTCACCTAATCCAGACACTGGCAGAGAGTTCCTTGGCCAAGACCTGTGAGTGGGGAGGGAGCTCAGGCCAACCAATTCCTTAATATGCCTGATGTCCTCCCAAGTTACCGAAGGACTGGAAAGCACACAAGATATCTTCATAAAGCCATCATCCTTCTTTCTCATGCTCTCTCATGATCAGCAGATGGAACAGTTACATTGAGGAGTGAGCCTGGCCCGTCACTAAGACTTGTCTCTGCCTAAGATTTCTAAAACACACCCTTATTAGTCTTCCTAATCGTGGACTTCACATCCTCACTACTGTAGTGCTTGCCTGAGAATGCATGGATGGGCAGCATAGCAGGCATCCAGGCATGTCTGAGGCAACAGGAACAAACATACCCTCTCCCGTGACCTTCACGCGTCTTGCTTGCTCACAGGTATTTTTCTGACTCTGCTAAGCCAAGAGCCAGCCTTGCTAGGGGTACTGTTGTTTCTGCCTGATTAGAATCACAAAGGAAATATTTCTCTGGTCAGTGATACAAATGACACGTAACAATTCTGGGAAACCTGGTTGTCAAAAATAGATTTACTTTAAGAAATAAACTATATGAATTAAAAATCCTCCTCATTTTATTCTCCGATTCAGGAAATGCCATGAGACGACACAAAGATTTTCATTTGTTAATGCCTGGAGAGAGGAAAGCTGGTTCCATTTCAGACACCATCAGATAATACCTTTGCCAGAGGATGTTATTACAGTTTTAGGCTAAATATATAATATAAATAACCTGTCTTCTGCTGTACAAAAAAATGTCTACTGGCTGGAAGCAATTATTGTGAGATAATACATGGAAGTTTGCCAGCTGGGCTTGTTAGGTTTTCTAACTCTACATTTACAATTTACATTAGTGCATAGCACTATGTCCCAGCACAGCCAAGGCTCCGTTGCTCTATTTATGAACCTACTTTACGTATCGGTGGTAAAATTATAAGGCTCAAGTAAAGCATGCAGTGAATTAATCTAAACCAAATCCTTAGAAGAGATTCATTTCCATTCAGGAAATAAGTGCCACCTTTAAATGGACCACATTCAATGTGAATGAATTATTATTCCAATTATTTGGCCTTCATTACAACTTGCCAGTGGCTCAATGCCAGCATTTTACTTGACGGGCTAATAAAAATTTGATTATCAAAGCCACCAGGTCAGCTGCATGTGGAACGGTAGTCGAGGGGCAGGGAGTGAGCTGTAGCAGCTACTGCCACAACCACTGCCTTGGTCAGACACAAGGCCGCACTCTTCTGTTGCATCATGTCCTGCGGTCAGGAATAAAATGAACCAAAAAGACTCCTGAGAGCTATCGGGGCTGAAGAACGTGAGGATGTGGACCCAGTGTTCCCTCCGCCACTGACATGCAGAGAAGGGATACATGTGGGGAAGAGTGTCCCGCCGAGCCTGCCCCGGGGATGAGGGAACCTCCCTGGGGACAGCAGTCGTCCCTCTTGCACCCACAAGTGTTTAAAAGGGAAGGGAGGGCAGAGATGCAGAGGGAAGGGAAGGGGGCATACGACTTCGACAGATTTTTGCATTCCTGGATCAGCAAGCAATAAAAGTCGTGATCTAGGCTGGGGGTGAAATCCTAGGAAAGCCATTGACAACATTTCACAGGCAGATGGTAGGACCAAATTTCTACACAGAAAATAGACCTTTACCATATAACAGCTTGTCAGCAACCTCAATGTACAATAGAGCGTGCCTACAGAGAAACTCTGGGAGGGTTATTATAATGTCGCCTGCATTTTCTTGGTCTGAGCACAGAGAACAGGAAAAATCTCTTTGGGAGCAAGTGTCTGGATGGAGATAAGGCTGCATTTGTGGTTCATAGTTCCTGTGTGATTTGCTATTGGAAAGGCTAAACATGCTTCATTCAAAATGTTAAAGTTAGCCCCTGGGAGACATTCTCCAGGCAAAATGAAACCCGTGGAAACTATGCAGGCGCCTGCTTTTAAATGGTTGGGTGAGAATGAAAGTTTTGCTTCCCTTTTCACTTTTATTTCCTTATTCCTTACATTATACTTATTTTTAGAGTGAAAAAGGAACCAGAGAGAAAATGCTCGCTTGGCTTACTGCAGTCACACTAAATGCTTTGTCTGTAGCGCAGAGACGGGACTTTGGGGTGGGGGGAGGTTGTTGCAAGGTTCTGCCAGCAAACCTGCTGCTGTGCTGCAGACGCGACTGGTGCTGACCGTCAGGGTGCGGGCAGAAGCCTGGGACCCGGGAGAGCAACACTGGTTAGAGGAAAGATGCTCTGGTTTGTGCTCCCCATCCACCTGGCACGTGCCAAAAGACTGTGCAAAAGCGGGATTTGTACTAAATAACTTTTGGCCCCCAGTTCCAAGCCCATAAGTTGGGATATTTGTCTGTCATACAGGCAGACCGTGGCAGGAGATCAGTCTTTACAAGGTCTTTAAACAGCCTTAAAAACTGAGTCACCTTCTGGAGGCTCCCATCTCTCCCCAGTGACTACAGAGATCGCCCTCCCCAGCTGAGCACCCTAAGCTGCGGGAGATGACTCCAGGCTGTACAAATGGCCACACAAACACAGCTGCTGTGAATCAGCCCTTGGGAAAATGATCGGAAAGGGAGGAGGTGGTGCACGTGGTGCAGCAGAAAGCAAGAGGGAAAAGCAAGAGAAATAGGGAAGCTAAAAGAGGAAAAGGGGAAGAAATGGAAAGAAATGTGGATGAGAGAGAAAGCAAATGCCAAAGGGAAATAGCGAAGAGACTAAGGGTCAAAAACAGTGTCTGAGAGAAGCCATCAAGCAGAGGGAAGTCAAAAGCAGACAAGCAAGAAGCCCGAGCATCGCATGGAGAAGCCCTCGCCCCCAAGCCCTGGCAAAGGAGCAGCCGCTGCCCACGGCGGCGGGAGTCCCCGGCTCAGCCGCCTCCGGGGCTGGAGGGGGCCCTGCCTGAAGGAGACCTCAACTCGCTCCATCCCAGCCCCTCCTGTAACCGCCCCTTCAGCCGCTCATGTTAGCAGCAGAAATGTAGCCCTTGGGAGCCAACAGATGGAGAATGAAATAGTCTTTTCATCCTGACAGGCATACAGCACTCCTTAATGGACACAAGGCAGGGTTTCTGAGGCGTGATACCAGCAGGAGGAATTTTTCAGTTTTCTGTTTTCATTCTCTTTTTAGACATGAAAAAGTTGGCAGATTATTGAGGGCTTTTTCCTAGCTCTGCTGCCAAAATTATCACAGCGTGACCAAGGCAAGGTAAGCACAGAGAAGCCTCCAAACACATTTGTGGGTGCTGGGAATCTCTGGAAACACTTTTGGTTTAATTGTTGAATGTCTTTCGTACCTACCGTGTACTTGGAAAGTTACGCAAACGTGTATGTTATGCAAATCAGGTGATTAAAAATTACTTACTAGTTCATAACAGTAAATCTATTGCTGACTGGAAAAGTTAAATATGGTTAATAAAAAAGAATGTGGGAGACATTAGCTTGTGTAATTGCTTTCACAGAGTCTAGTATCTTTAATGGAGTTTTTACAAATACACACATGAACACATGTGCACACACCAAAGACACTGACTTAGAAATACAACTCTAGCAGAGCCCTTAAGCCACAACATAACTCTTTAAACCATCAGTAAAAGGACTGCACTTGAAGATGGTTTATAAAATACTGTAAAGTGTAGGGAGACGCATTTTCTCTTTGAGAAACCTTCCTGATCGCCATTTGTTCCCATGAGGAAGTGTTGCCTGCAGGGGTGAGCCAGCACATCTGGGATGCAGGCACCCAGGCTGCGGTCGCACGGCGCTGCAGGACAACGTGCCGCAGAGCTACGGCGAGAGGCTGAGCGAGGGAGGGAGGGACAGAGGGAGGAAATCCTCACAATTGCCTATTTCCCCACACTGCGTTGAGAGACCGAGCCACGACTAAATTGCCCGACTGAGACACGGAGTTCAAAACAAGAGCATCCACTAATTGTTTCATGGAGGAGGCTCGGAGAAGACTGAAGAAGGATTGTGTAGGGTATTCTTCTTCTCACTGTGAGCTTTGTAGTCCTCTGTAGCAAACCCGGCCATTCTGATGTGACAGTTTATTTTACAACTCATAGGCGAGGGAGGGCCCCTTCCAGGGCAGGGCATCCCTCATGGGCAGCGTTTTCTGCAGTGAGCCTGGAATAGCTTTGAGGTCCAAAGGAGCTCTCAGACACCACCTGATGGCAAGTGGGAGGTGGGGATAAATGGCCTTATTCCTAGCCTAGCTGTCCCATCAGCTCTGTGGAAATGTTTCGGTCAGTGTGGTTATTTGTTCACCTGCATTTCAGGTGTTCAAGGCAAGAAGATGGCATTGTTACTACGATTTGACAAATATCTCTACTGTCAAGCCTCTAGACTTGGATAAGGAGTCTCAGTGATCAGCCCCTGAGCCTGGCTCAGTGGGCCGTAGAGCCAGGTACAAGATGGGGAAGAGCTCCTGGCCTCTGGTGGAGGTTTACTTTATGGGGGCTGGATATTACACCCTCGGTGATGAACGGGAATGAAGGGAGGGTCCAGGAGGCATGTGGATCCTAACACTGCCATTCCCACTAAACCATGTCCCTAAGCACCTCATCTACCCGTCTTTTAAATACCTCCAGGGATGGGGACTCCCTGGGCAGCCCATTCCAACGCTTGACCCTTCAACCTTTCGGTGAAGAAATTTTTCCTAATGTCCAACCTAAACCTGCCCTGGTGCAACTTGAGGCCATTTCACCTAGTACTATTGCCTGTTACCAGGGAGAAGAGACTGATCCCCACCTCACTACACCCTCCTGTCAGGTAGTTGTACTGATGATCTTAAAGGTCTTTTCCAACCTAAACAATTCTATGATTCTGTGATCCAGGGCCCTGCTTTGCTACAGCCTTCCTCTATCTTTATCCTGAGTGCATAGCGGGGTGTCAGCTCCCTTTCCCTCACATAAGGACAACGCATCAGTGACCTCAAGATGCTGCTACACCCCAGGCATGGGCACCCACCAGCAGCTCACTCTGGCAAGGGAATCGGTGAAGATGAGGACGGCTTCCGCAGTGCTTTTGGCACAGGGCTACAAGCAGAGTGCCAGTTTATGGCTGTGGGACTGCCTTGTGGCTGTGCTCTTGCCCTTCCCTCCCCTTTGCTGACCTCTACCCCCAGCAAGCTGCTGCATTTGGATCACATGCAACCCACTTGCTTTTACAGTGCTGATTCTCTTGATCTCTTGGCCTATGTCTTGGACAGAGCATGAGTTTGTTACTCCTTCTGGGTAACCCAGCTCCTCCAAAAATGCTCTGACCCCTGGCTTGCCTGAATAGTGTCTTGCTCCTCTCCCACAGTGTCACCTCTACATGTGCTCCAGGTTATTGGGATCCAGTTTCCCCCGAAACAGTCCGGGATCTGACATGCACTAGTGGTTTAGAAACCTCTTTGCCAAAAATTTGTCTTAGTGCACACTGGGTTACCACACAGGTAACTCAGGTTACCATCCAGGTAATTCAGATTCTTGGTGTCCAACTGCTGTCCTGTTGGTAGCCCTGAGTTTTCCCTTCCTCCTGATCTCTCTGTCCCCTGAGGTGTGGAGTCTCCTCTCATTCTTGCCACCAGTTTTCTGCTTCTGGTTCAATAAACCTGCCTAAGGCAGGAAGGGATCACAGCCTTCCTCCCGGACTGTTGCTTTCTGAGCTAACGCTTATTCAGTATCTCAGTAGGCTTCCTTGCAAATCAAGGATAACCAAGGTTTGGTGACTCTGGAGTCTGGAATCATGTTCTCTTCAAATTTCAGTCCCAACCTGGAGACAAAAACATCAACAGAGAAAGCAGATGAATCAAAATGGGACTTGCAGTTTGATAGAGAAAAGACCTGTGAAGGCAGATTCACGTGGAAGCAGCTCTGTCGGCTGGTTCAGAGGCAGGCAAGAAAGACTATATGCAGATACGGTGGTTTCTTCTCATGGAGATGATATAGGCACAAAAGATTTAATGACCAAGGGCTAATCTCGTTCTTGTTCTTTTCTGAGTGAAGTTATTAAACAGCGGCTGCTTCCGGACCTGTCCTTCTCTCAGGTCTCACTTGTGGGGAAAGGTCCCTACCATTGGCAGGAGCTGGGCTCATTTGAATTTTTCTTCTATCTGAATTTTTATAAAAAATGAAGACAAACTTTTTTCCATGGCCAAAAACGTGGAAAATTTAGCAGGCTGGGAAGGTGAACAAAAATTTTTAAATCGTGCCCAAAAAATAGAAATTTTCCATGTTTTACACTTGGATTTAATCCAAAATCCATTTGGAGTAAAAGTACTTGCCAAACTGTTATCAGAAAAGCGAGAGTTAGCAAAAAGATCTGCCAGGATTCAGAAGTTAGTGGAAAATTATCACGTTTGGGGGCCATCTACTAGAATAGTAACACTTATGGTCTTTTATTTAAAACAACAGCTTGGTCTCAGCTGTCTAAAAAAACTCATTGCATTACTGCCAAGTCATTAACGTGCAAAGCTCCAGGCCCTGTCTACACACAAGCCTGCCATCAGTTTAACTAAAATCGCTATTTAATCCATTTAGAGCAATCAGCACCACCCTTTTTGGGGGTAACTAAATTAACCTAAGTCAATACAAGCCTGCTAAAAACAGAGGCAAACAATTTAAGGACATCGACATCAAAACCTGTGTTAGCTCACGCGGTGCGAGTTTGTGACGAGGCGAGAGCTCAAGTCAAGCCTGGGGGATGCCGGGATGGTCCAAGCTGAGCTGTGCCTGAAGCACGTCCAGCAGCAGCTTGTGTTGACATGCCTCAGTGGTCTCTCCTGCACGTTGCTACATCTGCAGTCCGAGGCCCTGCCCTGCTGCATTTTGGAGCTGTGGCCACACTCACCCTGTCCTCTTCCCAGCCCCCAGCACTGCTTGAGAAACCCAACTGGTTTGCTGGAGGAGCTTGAGGGGAAAAGGCATAAGACACATTTGGCTCTGGCAGAAAGCGTTTGGCTTTGATGACCCGGGATACCTGTATGGCCAAAGCCACAAACACACCTCTCAGGAGACCTCCTGCATCCTCCTACTGGAGAGGAGGAGGGAAACACCAGAGGCAGCAGCTGGCCCAGAGCACAGGCTCTTGACCCCTGGCTGGGCACAGACCCGCAGTGGGGTAGGAGGGCAAAGCTCCCAGAGGGGCGATCCTCTGGCCAAAAACAGCTCTCACCAGAATGGAGCCTGGGCCTGAAAGGGGCTCAGGGGTTTCCTCAGCTTAGTTTGGTTTGTGGGGTCAGTAACCTGTGGTGGATCTCACGCTCTCCAAGTGCTTCCCCACCCTCCCCCTGAACCCGCTTCAGCTTTTGGCACACGCAGCACCCACAGGCGAGGGGTTCCCCAGGTGTCCATCCACTGTGTGAGGCACCAGCTCCTGGTGCTTGCTCTGAGCCTGGCTGTGGCCAGCTGCAGTTGATGGCCTCCAGTTCTTCTCTTGGCAGAAAGAGCAAACGGTTTCTCCACGTCCACCTTCTTTATGGCACATGTAACCCTGTAGGCCTCTCTTATACCCTCCCTAACGTCATTTTCCTCCAGGCTGAAGGATTCCAGCTCACTGGACTTCCATAGTGTCCTTTCATGGAGAAAGTATTCCCCACCTTTGGTCACACTTTCTGCCCTTCTTTGGACTTTTTCCACTTCTGCTATATCCTTTTTGAGATGAGGGATCAAAGTCCCACTCAAAAGCAGGTGACTCAGAGATTCAGATGGTGACATTTGTACAGCATATCCTTGTCTTTATTTCTGGTCCTTTCTTAATAATTCCTAACATTTGACTGGCTTTTTTTGCTTGCTGACAAGCATTGAGCTGATATTTTCATGGAAAAAATCCAGTATTTTCATCTTGAAGGGGTTACACAGAGATTATTTTTCCCTCTGTGTATTGCTTCACATCTACCTACACACAGTCTGTTTCCCCGTCCTGTCGCTCTGCAGTCTCATAATGCTCTTCTGCATTTTGTCAGTCAACCGTTGTCTTTACTACAGTGGATATCTCGTCGTGAGCAACCTCTCCCACCTCACAGCTCACGTCTTTTCAGGTATGCTCCATGTGTACAGGGCAGGGGAGAAGAAAGTGCGCAGGAAATAAGGCAAAAATACAAGTACGTATCCATGTACCAGTTACTCATTTTTCAGATGCTGGGTCAGCAAACCCCCGTGGTAACACCCAACAGACTTCCCAAAAGCAAAGGAGACCAGAGTCAGAAAAGAAGCAGGGCCACAGGCAGCCCAGGGGAAGGCTGTGGAGGTGCAGAGACACCTTCGTAGCTGCCTGTCTCCTGGTTTTCCTGCCGCCCAGAGGGAGCCTCGAGTTCAGCTCCTGATGACTTCAGGGAGAGCTTTGACCTGGGGCAGAGCTGCAGAATGTAGCTGCGGAGTTTTGGAAGGCGAGGGGTTCCACTAACTTCCCCACCGGCACTAAGGATTTCAAAGTGGTTTTACTGAAGACACTAGCTGGAATCTCACCTGAGTTTATCCAAAAGACTGAGAGGACTCCAACTCTCTCCTAATTTACACACAGAGCAAGTTGGGTCCTATACATTCAGAGGTTCATACAAATCTCAGTCTTTGTTAAGCTCTGGCGGAGAAAGACGGATATCCCTCCAAAAGCTGTGATCTTCCACAGGCAAAGGAACTGCTCTAAAACAAACTAGCATCTCCTTCCTCCCGTGGCTGCAATCCAGAAGGTGGTTTACATTAATGGGGTATCTGGCCCCCAGCTCAGCTACAAAAAGCCAAAGATGCTCAGATACAACTGTGACAATGCAACGTAAAACAGGACTAATTTTGTATTGCAGAGTGCCTGGGTAGCAATAGCTGTCCACAGCTGCGTGCCCAGACAGACACACCAGCCTTGCCCACCAGCGCGCCAGCCCACCGGGCAAAGGACAAGCAGAAGCTGTGGGTATAAAAGATGAGGAGATCCGTGTGCTCTTCAATGGCTTTCAGTGCCAGGGCGGGCATCCTGTGGAACGTACTCAGTAACGAATGGGCCCTGTAGGAGAAGGGCCCTGAAATAACCCTCTAATGACCTCAAGAAGAATAAGTTGGTCTCCATGGTGGCAGTGCCACCATTTCTGAAGTCTATTTATGTAATTTTATTAGTGATTGGTTATCAATGCTGCTTTTATGCTAGACACAAAGTCTCATGGGTTTGAAGGCACTTGGACTTTCCACCTGAGGGTTTTCTGTGGCAACCACAGTCATTGCAGGGAAGCACACAGGCACATTCACACCTGCAGAAGCATTTGATTTTATACCAGGAGTTCAACAGCTACAAAAGACTTGCATTTTCTTGTATGGGTAGCACGATTATAATATAAATTAAGGAATTTAGGACGAATCCTTATTAGCACTGGTAATCCTTAAATGTGCTAGTTCAAATAAGAGTATTTGTATAATTCACAAGTCTGCAAGAACGCGTCTAGTCAAGGTTTCTCATGGCTTTTTGTGTTCAAAACACCATACACTCATATGATGAGATATACAAGAAACATAGGCTATTCCCTGCTATTCCCAAAATTTCCAAATAGCAGAAGGTGCTGAATATAATTTATTACTATCAGAGGCTTATCTAAGTCTAAAAATGAAGCTTACACTGCAACACTAATTGTGTTTATAAGAACTTAAAGAGAAAACAACAAATAACTCATAACTGAAAGAAACCAAAAAGCTTAGTTTGAGTATTTCTAGAGCTGGACACTAGGTGGCAGAACAAATATACGTTCTCTAATAATTGATAAATACGATTCCTTTCAGTAAGAAGGCAGGCCCAGAGAAGTTAAGTACAGCCTATATCTAAAATAAATAGAAAGGTTTTAACTGCCCTGCTTCTCCTGATCAGTTCCTGTAGAGCACAGGCCCTGTTAGGGTTGGATGCAAATCTTTCAGGTCCTTTACAATCACTGTTACGATTCAGTCACAAACTCAGGTTGCTCGCCACAGATGCCCATGGCTGCCCTTTCCCCATACAACACATTTTAAAGTAGGACCCGGGCAAACTCAACCCCAACATTTAACAGACAATACAAGTTTTTATCAAAATTATTTGCTAATTATTGCTTTGCTCCTGTAAAGCAATGTTTCTTCAACAGCATAGCAACTAGGAGCAGCCATGGGTGAAGGCTGAGCTGAGAAGGCTGGAAAAAAGGTCTGGGAAGAAGGCAAAGGAAAGAGTTTGCACCACGAGATGTTGGCAGGCAGCTGGCCAGCTGCCCGCCCTGCCCGGCAGCAGCACAAACGCACACGCAGCTCAACAAATGGGGAATGGATTGGAAAAACTGGTTCCGCTGAGAAAATAGGATTTTATTAAGGCTGGCTGGAAGTTCAGCATCAGCGTTTCTCTTGTCGTTACCTGCCCACACACACATATGCATATGGCAGGTGACGACCCGCACATGCGAGCGGCCTTTGTGTGTCAGTCCCGCGAAGGGCTCGGAGAAGCTTCTTGCCTTGGCCGACTCCGGAGAGCAGAAGGAGCTCAAGTTTGCAGCAGTGAAAGCTGGGCTGGAAGTTGAAGGGGCAGAGTTTAATTCCAGCCTCCTGCCTGATTTGCTGTATGACCTTGCACCACTTCATCTCAACTCGTTTTCCCTCACAGCCCTGGCATCTCCTGTCCATCACCTTCCCCTTCAGGTGTGAGGTACGCAAAGCAAAACATACCTACCAACAGCCCTTGCTGCAAGGAGAGAAACAACCCCCTCTCCCTCCTAAAATGAGACTGCCAGCACTTAACAATATTCCTATGACACTGAAACACCCAGGAACATCCATTCAAGTGCATCCTTTGCCCATCTGGTTCCTGTCCCCAAGCATGCAAAAGTTCATTTTAATAAAAACCTGGGCTATTTCCAGATGAGTTTTGCCAGCTTTTCTTGCTGGAGACATGAGAGGGGAGGACCTTGAGGAAGAATTAAACAGAAGTGGTAGGACCCTTCTGGATTAAAAGAGCCTTGCAAGCCTGCAGGAAAGCACTGGGCTGTGGGAGAAGCGCCCAAAGATAGATGATGTCCCGTGAAACCTGCACTGCACCAGCAGCTGAGAAACAGTTTATGATGGGCTCGAGGAATCATCTGACCTGTTGTGGCAGTGGAGGAGCAGAGCCCACACAACAACCTCTTTCTTTTGGAGGAGCAAACATCTGCATGGCACGAGAACAACACCACCAGGAAGAAAAAAAAAAAAAAAAAAAAAAAAAAAAAAAAGAGGATGAACCCACATGTCTGCAAAATCCAATAGCAGAGGCTCAGAGTTCAGCCCCCAGGTGGCCAGAGAGACACCAGAGCCAGCCTGCCCAGCCTGCGGGAGGAGCTGAGGAAGGAGCCATCACATCACTCTCGGCCAGTGTTCAGGGAGGCACCGACTGGCTCCAGAAGAGGCAAGCCTCTTCTGCTACGTTCTGCAAACAGGCCCTTCAAAGGGATAATGGGTCAGGTAAAACGAAGTAGAGCTGGTGAGAAATAACACTCCTTAAAGACAACCTTCCTCAGAACTGGAGAAGAAACTTGTTCCACGTTTGTGGGCAATTTACCTTGGCTTGTGATGATTGCAAACCTCAGAATAACTAAGGTTTGCTCACCTGCAAAAGCAACGTGAGATCTGCTCACCCATCCATGCTGACACGCGGCGCCACGGCTGCCATAAGGGCACACGCACCAGGCCTTCTGAGGGCAGGAATACCAGACCTCTCCCCTCACAGCCAGAACACTGCTTCCATGCTTGGAGGTGCAAGTAGACAAACCTACCTAAGAAACCAACAGATTCCTCTTCCTGCACAGGGATGTTTTACCCCAGGATGCCAGCTAAACACGGAAAGGACCGAACCCTGGGATGGACATGGGCAATGCCTCAAAAGAACAGTAAAGAAAGGGAAGAAACAGAGAGGGGGTTGGAGCAGCAGTGAGAATGGAACCAACATGTAAACAACACGCAAGGGGAAAAGAGTGGTCACCGTAAGCATTCCTTTATGTTAAAAACTGTATCTAACCATGCCTCTAACAGCTGCAGATGGCGGTAGTTCACACGTCGAGGATTGTGGCTACCAACACGGGAGCGAAGGGAACACGTGTGGGTAGCTGGGTGGTGCGGGAATGAAGAGCTTGTAGTTGATTCGTGTCAGCGCAGCTGGAAGCCTGCAAACCCTGCTCAGTCCCGGACCCGCAGGTTCTCAGCTACTGAGAAAATCAAGTTCCCCCTATTTATAACCCAAGGATAGACAGATGCTTTGGGGAGCTTAGGGCTGTTTTAAATTCAATTCATACGGTCAGTTCCCGAGTCTCTTTTATAGCTGAGTCACCTGGTTTCGAAGTGTTGTTTCCAACTTCTTGCAGGGCTGTCTTCCTGTCCCACGTCCTCCCCAGTCCCACCCTACTCACACAAATGTGCCCGCTGTCCTGCAGCTCAGCCCGCTCTTCCTCCATGCTGTCCCACTCCTTGCCACTCTTCCCCCCTTTGTCTCTACCTCACTTCCTTCCATTCTGCCTCTCCACTGCCTTCATCCTTCCCAACTAACCCTTTACTGTCACACTCCAGACTTTCTGAAGTTTTGACAAGTTTCCTTCCCGAAAGGGGAAGTGGTGAACCAACCTACCACCACACAGTCTTCTGGTCACTTCATCTCCCCCCCCTCCCCTTTCTACCATCTTCCTTTTGTTTGTCTTGGCTACTCTATTGCCTACTCTTAAATTGCAAACTCTTTGAGGGCAGTGCCAGAATCCGGTCAGTAGAATTCCATAAGGCACCTAATATGCTAAATATTACAAAAGGTCCCACTTTAGGGTTTTTTTTTCTTTTGATTTTCAATAAACCCACTGAAAATCCAAGTAAGTGGGACGCTAAGTAGACAGGCATACGTGTCCTGTCAACAGGAAGTTTCTCTTGCATAACTTCTCTGGCAGTTCTGGAAAGCTAAATGCGGTTGGGCTTATTTTCCTCACTGCAAATTAGGAGTCAGGACAAAAGTGAACCCATAAAAATCATTTCTGAGAAAGGAGATTCTAGAAAGGCAGATGATTTTTAGCACGCAGAGCTGCCCTTGTGAAACATCTGCTATGACGTAGTCCTGTTCTGGCCGCAGACCAAGCATATCAATAGCTCCACAGAGTAATGGGATAAGAAATGGGAAAATTGCCATTGCTTGTTTAGCAGCCTGTTTTGCTGATAAATGTCTGTCACTTTTCAAATAGCTACAGTGTAATTGTTTTTTGGGGAAAATATTTCCTTGAGCAGGAGGTTTGCAGGCCATTAGCTATTTCCCATCTGTGCCGGTGTTTTAATACACCACACATACACTTTACTCCCTATTGATTACAGACAGGCAGCCTGAACTTTAGAAATCACATCTGTCGTGAAAAAATTTCTCTACAGAAAATTTAAATCTCAAAGTCATTAGAACCAATATGTATTTTTTGAGAGAACCTCTAAAGACTGCAAGAAAAAAGTACGCTTCTTAGACATCTGTAATTTAAAAATAATGACTGACTGCACAAAAGCAGGAGCTGTTTGACTAAAGCGGTGACCACTGTGTGCTCGTTCCACGGCTAGAGGCAGAACGTCACTCAGCCCTGCCCTGCCACGCACTGGAGTTCATCTCATCCCCTTTCCAACTGTGCCATGAAAATCTTTAAATTCCACCTAGGACAGACAAGAGACAGACCTCTCTTTAATACCACACAATACCTCTAGTAACTATCCGCTTTTGCTTCACACACATACACTCAACATGCAATTACTTGCAGTAAATTTAGCTGTGCCGAAGACACAGAACTATACTCCTACCTGCATCAACTGAAATACTTACATGCATACATTTTGGGGGGGAGATGCAAACCCAATAAATTCCTTATTAATAAGTATCCTTTCTTCTTTCCCTTCCTCCCATCAGAAAAAAAAAAAAACAAACACAGAGAAAAAAGCAAGGAGAGATGTAAAAATGTGGGTACCACTGCAGATTTATTCCATCGATAAACTCGTTTTGTCAGCCTAATCCTTTGCATTTTTTTAATTCAAAAGGATCACATGAAGCTTCTATCCTAACTAGTTTTTAGACTTCACACAATAAAGTTAGGGAGAAAAAGAAAAGTGATTCAGGATTAGAAAGTGCCCCTCAAAGTATGAATAAAGGAATGGAGTGAAATTTCCGCGTCAAGTCCTGCACAGTGGGAAAATCGCACCATTATTCACCACTGGGACCAAAAGGCAAAAGGACCAACATACAGGCAGTGACTGCTTTTCAGAATTTATTGTAAAAAATAGTATTAAACAATAGGAAAAAAGCTACTCCTTTTTCAACCCACCACGTATTGCTTTATGTGGAAACAATGGAAAAAATGTGACAGAAATGTATTTACCCATTCCTATCCATATATCAGATGATCCCAGCTACTCAGGACATGCTCATGGGAAAAATATTGGCAGTATCACAGCATATGGAAGTGGAAATAAAAAACATGCAGTATTTTCAATTGCAGTTGGGAGGCCTGTTTCCTGGAGTCTAAAGATCATGTTGTTTTATCTGTTTTCCTTTAGCATAATGTACATTATCAGACTTTCATAACTCCAGACACCGGCAGAAAGCCCTGATTTTTTGCCAATGGTGACATACCCACCTCAAAGATAAATGTGGAAGTCAGAATGCCTGCCTTATTTCTGTTTGCAATTTCCTTTCCATAGGAACATGCACATGATATAGTTCCTGCTAACAGACACTGAAAGCTTGGCAAGCACTTTTTCATTAATACCAGTTCAACCCCACTGGAGGTCCTCAGGGCAGCACAAACAATGGAGAACAGACTTCCAACGCCACACTACATTTGTTTTGGCCAAAACCTGCTTGTCCTAACATCATATTATTCATGTTAAGCATGCTTGGTAGGTCTTCTGCTTTTGTCTACAAACAGAAAGATGTCAGATTCTGCATTAAACTGTCTTACAAAAAATGTAAACCAATATATCCCACAATATTTTTTTTCTGGATTTTCTAGCTCATGTCAAAACTGTGAAGTACCAGTGTTAACTTAAACAGAGCTCAATTTAAATGGAGCCCCAAAATAATGAGTGCACAGTAGTATTTACCTGCTATAATTAGCTTCATTATCAGTTGGTGAAAAGTTGACTTAGCTTCAGTTTCATGCTCAAAAGTATTAATCAGAGAAAACTTAAGTTACTTGGCATCTTTGAGACCACCTCAGTTTCAAATCAAGGGATGAATTTACACATACCTAAAACAATGCACCCGTGTATGTCATGAGTATAGAACCCAAATACTCAGAAAACAGGGGTCAGCAGACACCTCTGGATAATGCTAAATAACAGTACCTAACCATTTCTTTCCCACTGCTGTGCTTGCTGAAAACTGGTAACAGCAACCGCAACAGTTTGAGGTGACTCACACAACTGACAGTCACCGGTGTAGAGCACTGGGGAAATTTTGGCCATCCTGAAAGAAGATACAATGGACCAATACAGGAAATTCCATGCCAAGAGGACAAAGTCAAACATTTGTTGTCTTGCACATAATAAAAAGTATTTTTGGTTACAAATTACCACTGCAAACAATCTTCTCATAGATAAAACTAAAAATGTCTCTACCTAAAAAGCTTTGAGAAGGGTCATAACCCCACAAACCGTAACTAATATCTTTCTCTTAAGTCCTCTTCCTGAGTTGCGACAGTCTCCTTGTTTTAAGAAAGACCCTCCTCCTGGTCAATCAGTTCTGTTTTGGTGGAGAACACATCAGCCAGCATGTGCTTTGGGATTTCAGATCCCCGTACTTTCAATGTGTAGCAGGCATTCTCTACTTTCGCCAGACTCTGTTTCAAGGTATACAGCTTCTTAGACACTTCGTAAGGTCCAGTGTTGCCAATGAAAGTAAAACCATCATAAATCTGACGTAAGAACTGACTCAGTTC
This sequence comes from Gorsachius goisagi, assembly GCA_018403395.1. NCBI lineage: Eukaryota > Metazoa > Chordata > Aves > Pelecaniformes > Ardeidae > Gorsachius > Gorsachius goisagi. The sequence goes on from BOSO01013353.1 coordinate 22,029, forward strand.
AAAAGGCGTGTCTATGTCCCCATTTCCGACACTGCTGATGCACAGCCGCATCAGCTCTCCGGTTAGATCAGCCACTCCCAGCAGGTAATCTACAGGTGTTACCTTCAGGCTCCAAGTATGTGGTTGTTTATCATGGGAATTGGAGGTCTGAGAACAGAACAGAGAAAGTCTGGTACTGAGAACTATGAAAAAGCAGTCTATAATGGTTCAAATACACACACTAACTTATCTAACGTAACTGGTAATTAAAAACATTCAGGAAAATTAAATTACATGGCACTTCCACACAGTCTTACTTCAGAAGTACTAATTTCCTTCCAGCACACCAGAGGTAAGAAAGCATCATTTCCACTGGAGATGTGACTTCCATTCTAGCAAGCGTGATAAACATACCACCTCTATTTGCAAACAGAATTACCACATCTTTGTAGCAACATTTATTTACAGTTGTTTGGGGTTTTTTTGACTCATTGAACTCAGCCTAATAGATTCAAATTTTTCCTAAATGGTTTGTCCAAAGCTACCAAAGCAACCAAGAATCAAAAAGTCTGCATTACGAAAACAAATACCATTATGTAATAGTATCTTGAATTTCAAAATACATTTTCTAAAATAATCTGATATGCATAGTTCTCTCAGATCTGTTTTGTATCAGCTGAATTCATTAAAATAGCTAAAAAAATACTTCACAAAGAAAACTCATCACAAAGTTACAAGTTTGTTCCTATATCCAAGTTTCCAATACTTTTTATTGCCAAAATACTGGTAACATGGGAGACAACACAGGTTTCTTCTCTCTGTTCTCTTGCTCCCGTAACATGCTATTCACCCAAATTCACAAATCTGGTCAGAGGTGCATATGCAGGGGTTAACAAGTTCATAATTTGTTAAAACAAGTGTGCCACAATGGGTTTGCCTCTGGTAAGAACAAAAGAACTTAAGCTAAAAACTTGGCTTCTTTGCAAACATCTTACCAAGAGAATGAAGAAAGAATATAAAGTGCTTTACAGCAGAATCTCTTCAAGAGAAGCAGACTCAGGAATTTATCTAAAGCAGCAGTGCTGTCCATTACTGTACATTGCAAGTGCACTGCATGTGCATTTAGGTATGTTACTACAAAATTACCTTTTGTCCCCTGTCAACAATCAAACCGTACCCAGTTTACTGTGGTCGGTGGCAGCAGTTTATCCCTATGCAACAAGTTCTATTTAGGGCAGAGTAGGAGTATAGGCAAGTCAAGAAACAGCAGATATGGTACTGGGGCTAAGGTATGATGGGACACAAGCTTGCCCTCTGAAGGGAAGCATCAAGGTCAACTCCAGGAAAGTTACGAATGACCAAGCTAAGCCCCAGGCAGTGCATGTTAACAGAAGCTGAATACAGTGCCTCCCTCCTATGACCAGTTCAGTACCAGCAGTAAGATTTCATTCATGGAGTTCATCCTGCTTTGGACTAGTCTGTCTCCCCCATCTTTCGGTACATCATTATATACCAGTAGGCCTTACAGGCAGTCACAGCCATTAAAAATCCTTCCTCTACATTTGTTTGCCAGTATTTCACTACCCTGCATCTTTCCCCTCACAGGAGGAGTTCAGTTTGCTCTGAATAAAAAGTGTGTGAAATTCATAAACTGGTATCCCATGGATTTAGTTTACTACTTGTCAGAATAAAAAGCACATTTTGAACAAGTGAGTTAAAGCCCACATGTGTATCTAATACCATTCCACTAACTGGCCTTATTTAATCACATGCCAAAAATGTGACTAAGCTTACTCATTGCATTTCCATCCCCAAAAGATGTTCGTCACATGAGGAAAGAAAAAACTTTTACCATGTTTGTCGTTTCTTCTCTGTCTTCTGCTGTAAATATCAGCTGTTTGTTGATCTCTTCAACACTAATCAAAGATCGTGTTTTGATAAAATATTGAAATGAGACTGCCTCAACATATTCTTGAAGTCCTGCAAAAACAGCAGAAGAATTAAACTAATGATTCAAGCTTTCCAGCAATGATCCATGCTCACAATTATTTATTTTCTTTTGGAAATATTTTAAGTGAGCCTATTCTAAGGTTACTAGCAAAAAGTGAAAACTAAGATAATCCAGAAATAACACTGAAACACAACTTAACAGCATGCTGCTTCTGAAGTACAAAAACCAAACTAAGAACACGGTAGATAAACATTTCCAAGTTTTTACTCCAACTGCATTTTTCATTCCAAACCTTCTGTAATATTGGTATAAAGCATCATGCTACTCTCAGAAACTTACTGAACAGCAGCTCCCAATAACGTCCCTCAGGGGTCCACACTGGGACCAGTACTGTTTAGTATCTCCATCAATGACATAGTGAGATTGAGTGCACCCTCATCAAGTTTGCAAATAACACCAAGCTGAGTGGTGCGGTTGACATGTCTGAGGGACAGGATGCCATCCAGAGGGACCTGGACAAGCTCAAGAAGTGGGTCCATGTGAACCTCATGAGGTTCAGCAAGGGCAAGTGCAAGGTCCTGTGCCTGGGTCAGGGCAACCCGTGGTATCAATACAAGCTGGAGCATGAAGGGATTGAGAGCAGCCCTGTGGAGAAGGACTTGGGGGTGCTGGTGGTTGAAAAGCTGGACATGAGCTGGCAATGTGTGCTGGCAGCCCAGAAGGCCAGCTGTATCCTGGGCTGCATCAAAAGCAGCGTGGCCAGCAGGTCAAGGGAGGTGATTCTGCCCCTCTGCTCTGGTGAGACCCCACCTGGAGTACCGCGTCCAGCTCTGGAGCCCTCAGCACAAGACAGACATGGACCTGTTGGAGGGCCATGAAAATGATCCGAGGGCTGGAGCACCTCTACTGTGAGGAAAGGCTGAGAGAGCTGGGGTTGTTCAGCTTGGAGAAGAGAAGGCTCCAGGGAGACCTCACTGTGGCCTTTCAGTACTTAAAGGGGGCTTATAAGAAAGATGGGGACAAACTTTTTAGCAGGGCCTGTAGCAGTAGGACAAGGGGTAATGGTTTTAACTAAGAGTGTAGATTCAGACTAGATATAAGGAAGAAATTGTTTATGATGAGGGTGGTGAAACACTGGAACAGGTTGCCCAGAGAGGTGGTAGATGCACTGGAAACATTCAAGGCCAGGTTGGATGAGGCTCTGAGCAACCTTATCAAACTGAAGATGCCCCTGTTCATTGCAGGGGGGTGGGACTAGATGACCTTTAAAGGTCCCTTCCAACCCAAACCATTCTTTTGATAATGGAGCTTTTAGAATATGGCATTTGTACAATGGAGAGTGCAGATCAGTATTTCACAAGTTCACAAAGACACAGGACACAATGCAGAGAAAAAGACTGCAGATAAATCTGAGCAAGGCAGCTCATCTACACAAAAAAAAAAACGTTTCCTTTGTTTCATCTTATTAGCAACAGTAAATACTTGTTTAAAACTGAAAATCCCACTTCTCTGTTTTGGGAGAATTAGTGAACAGGCTCCTTAAAACATGCAGACTAGGTGAAATTCATGTTCAGAACAAAGCATCTGTTATTACAAATCACCAAGTAAAAAAAAAAAAAATCAAGCAGGACTGTGACGTCCAGCAAGAATATACTGAACAACAGCTCTGTCCAAAAGAACTTACGCTCTAAAAACAAGGCATGCAAGGAGACAAAAGGAGTTGGTGTGCTGGCAAGGGAATAAAAGATGGGATAACAAATGTAGCTTGTACCAGATTTGTATGCCATCTGCAGCCACCTGCCACAATTACCTCTCACTGCCTACTTAGCAGATGGTGATTTTCTGTACACATCATAGCAAAGGTGAGATCTGAAAAAGAGCTTGAATGTTCAGACAGCCATTTCACAGGTTCTGACAGTTTTTCCTCATGTGCAGAGAGCAGATTTGGGGAAACCATGTGGGAAAAGTTCATAAGCAGAAAGCCAAAGTTGGCACTGTTGGTGGAAAAAAAGCAGAAACAAACCTGGAACAAACAGCCATGACAGGACTAAGCTAAAAAAAGTTTTGAAGACAGAATCAATGCATGTGTATATCTGACCTATGGACAGAGAAAGCACCAAAGGAAGATGCTAAAGAAACGGACTGTACCATGACCAAGATGGCTCTAGCAGAGCCATTCTGAGCCATTTTAAGGACATGGTTTCACTTCAAGAGAAGCAAAGCAGTGACACACCGCTGCATCACGCTGCAAGAAGGCCAGGATTAGACAGTAGTTTTGCCAGTGCATAAAGTGAGAAAACGTGGAGATACCCAAAGGTACCAGAAGTAGAAACCTGTTTCCATTAGAATAATCTTAAAATCCTCACCTGACCTCTATAGGGCCAGGACCTCAGCCTACGGAGATATGCAGGAAGCAGCAAACTTAGACTTCATCTGGATCAAAGAAAAAGTCTAAATCAAAAATAAAAGAACATAGATTTGAATAACAGATGAGGGTGGAAATACCCCCGAAAACCCGGAGGTAACCTCAAGGGAAAATTCAATTTTAGAAGGCTTTCCACATTACAACCACAAAAGCGTGATGAGTGACCTGCATTTTTTCCTTTTAAAAATGTATTTGCAAGGTGAGCAGAGGTAATGGAGGAAGGCAATTCACCCTGCACCCTTCATGCAGGAGTGGGAAAAGCAGAATAAACATCCAGCAACCAAAGCCACTCTCAGTATTGCTGTTCACAAATCAGAACACACACAGAGAGCTGCAAGGCCAATTAAATACAGTAATTTAATCAACTGAATTCAAGTAAAACATTCTGGGAACAAGTAATAGAATACTAGATAAAAGCTACTCAGGATCATCTAAGATAACCTCAGAAGTTGTAAAGAGGTAGACTTCATCACCCATTCTTTTCCTGACTCATCGTCTCATGTAACACAGCCAGTAATTTATTACGAAATTTTGGCTTTTTCTGTGGATAAGCTGTAAGCTACCAGATACAGCAGCATTCAACATGACAACATCTGTGAGAAAATGTCTCTGCTATCTGTGGAGAAGACTATCATGTATGAAGAATCATCTTGGCATTTTGCCGGGTTCTCAGAGAGATCAAATCAGCTCTCTCACTTTTTCATAAACAATTTTCTCGATCAATCATAACTTTCAGTTTCAGCTCACTCTGCCCTTTTCCAGGATAAGTGTTTGGGCTCCTCCATTCATTTATTTTTATGTATTGTTTTATATAGGCATACTTATATGTATACACACACACACACATTTTTGCTTCCTCCCGCCGTCCTACCCTAGCTGACACATTCCACTCTTCTCGCTCCTTCTGTTTAACGCCACCATGTGACTGTTGCACACACAGACCGATTTGTCATTCACAATTACAGAAACTATCTCCCACTATTTACAAGTAAGCCTTACCAAACCTCATTTAAAGTTGTTACCACTACAAATAAACTGGTAACAAATCATGGTAACAACTACTTTGCAAAAAATATCCATATTTGCCTTTTTTTTTTTTTTCTTTTTAAAGTCCTTCTCCAGATGTAGCTACAACAGGACACTTCAATGACCCAAGCCCTTGAAATAAGGTGTTTTCATGGGCAGGTAGAAGGATGTTTAAGCATGTTATGTTTTAGCTTAATGATAGGACATCCGCTATTTTCAGCAAATAATCCCCAAGGTGAAAAACCCCATCCCATTTCACTACGCCATCCAACAATACCTTTCCCCTTACGCTCTTGTTTTGGATTTATTCCAAAACTGGCTTATTTAAGGATTATGCTGCCAGTAATGGAACAGTTTGTAATACTGCCTTTTATTAATTTTTTTTTCCTAGTACATGGACTGAAAAACCCCATTAAAAGCACTGTACTATTTCTACTAGCACTTCTTAAAATTACAGATGTAAGCTAACAAAATGCTTAAGTATTTTGATATGTTATTACATTTACTCTATACAAATACCTTGTACTAGTGACAAGTTACAGTGACCCAGTATAACAGCTTTCTTCTAGATTTTGAAAATTTATTTTCTACGTTAAGAACTAGAAAGTTGCAGAGATATCTTCTGAGCACATATTATCTACAAAGGAGGAGATTTTGTGCCTGAGTTTGTGCGTTTTGCCAGCTGTACCATCTGATATTCAAGGCATTTATCCTTATCTACATACGCAGGCTCTGAAAAAGAACTGTTAAGCAGTTTCTCTAAGAAGCTAAGCAAAAAAATCAGGTTTCTTAAAAAAACCCCAAGTCATTGGAACACTCAATCCAAGAGTCAAATGAATGCATAAGGGGTAGGAAAAGATAGTTCTATTGAAAAAATCAGTGAAGAATAGAAATTCCTTAACTGCAGGAGTCAGGCTAAGGTAAACAGAATCTAATTCCACCCGAGTTGTACATGCATCCATGCACGGAAGTTTTAACCCAGAATGACAGATCAAAAAAAAAGAGGTGAAAGTTTTCTCCTAAAATTTTGTTTACTTTATTTCTCCTTTAAATATCTGTTCAACAGTCAAAAAATAGGTTAAAATGGATTTTATGCCTCTCAGTTCTTAAGCTTAGCAATGCCAATGCTACCTGCCATCTTCTGAAGCAAGCTCCTTCTCTCCCTATTTCTTCGGAAACTCATTTTCCTGCTATCCCTTCATCCTCCTCCTTTCCTCTGTATCTTTTTGTTCACAGAGCAGCCTGTGCTGATGGTTAGGACACAAGGAGATGATAGCCTGTGTTCTCTTACCCAGCTCCTCCTCTAAAGTGTGCAGCAGGAATCACAGGCCAATAGCAGCCACTTGAAAGACGGTAGGAAAATATACACAGCAAGTTTTTTCCAGGATCACCATATGAAGGGTGGGGCACATTATTTACAGGCCAAGTCATGTGAAACTACCTACTTGCAAATTCATTACAAAATCAAAACAGCACAGGTCTATCTTATCATCACGTTTAGGCTGGCAAGTTACATTCTCATTAAAAAAAAAAAACAAAACAACAAAAAAAACCCCACTGCATACAACCACCCACAATCCAGAAAAAAAAAAAAAAGAAAAAAAAAAAAGTCATATTGTTCTGGAAATCCCAAACACAGAAAACCCAAAGTTAAACTGGAGAGGCCTTATTACTAAACTCTGCAGAGAGCAGATGTAATATACATTACTTAAAGAACCCACTTCTACAAGCATATTGATCGATGAAGGGGAGAAGTGGTGAAATAAGCAAATAATTAACCAGGTACACCAGCTGAAACAAGTACAAGCAATACATTTTAATGTATTAATACACAAATTAATTAATTTGCTTCAGAGTCAGCATCTTATTAAGACGAAACTGCCAATTCACATCTCAGTCTTCTCCATTTAAGTTCCCTGCAGATTTGGCAATGATTCCTTAGATTCACAGGTCTCTTTCCATGCGCAAGTGACAAACCCCTAAGTAATTAAACTAAAACTGAGGCTGTGAAACAATCCAACTGTTTTGTTGATCGTGAGTGTGAAGTCAAAGGTTAATTTTATAACAGTACACCAAAGGAGCATCAAGCCAGCTATCCTCAGAGACAGGCACGCTCTGGACATCCTGTTGTGAAAATGGCTTAAAAGAATAATTCCACTCAGGGATGGATTTTATAAAATGGGACTAACTAACAAATAAAAATAAAAGCACTAGAACGAATGTCCATAAATGCTTACAAATTTGGGGAAAAAAAATCTGTTTCTATTCACTGCCTGTGAGAGTAAAATTATTTCCCCAAACAGGCACAAAAACCCTGCAAAGAACTGCAAAGAATATTTTAATCTCTCGTTGAAGAGAAGAGTTTAATCAAGCCTTGTTGTTACTGTTATTAGAAATACGTGTGCATATGACAAATGCTAGTTTTTTTGCAGATGACTCATCATGGATGAGAAATTCACAAGCTTTCATTTTGCTCCTACTTGAAGACCTGAGGGATGCACCATGATTACTTTTGTAGCCAAGTTTTTTTCTGAAGTTTTTTTTTTATTCCCCCCCCAATGTAGTAATTGTGAAGAGCAGCCAGTGTTCTAAACTAGTTCTTAAAAAACAAACAAAAAAACCCCAAACTACTCCTTGTGACAAGTAGTCTTCCTGATCTCTTTGACTACCTCCAATTGCCTTGATAATTGATATAGAGTCTTAAAAGGCATTCAGTTAAATGGCAAATTTTACATTACTAACAGCCTTGAGGGCAAGTGTTCAAGATATCAAAGAAAGGAAGCTCTGACTCAGCCAGGATGTTCAATGATCAAAGAAGGAAGAGCACCTAACACAACACAACTTACTCAGTTCCAACCCCAGTGAAAGTTCTCCTCAAGATGATGTTGTTTCCATGCAACAGCCCCAACTCACCAGTGCGTCAGAAATACCAATGGTGGACATTTATCCTCATAAATATAGATCTGCTGAGATGGTAAAAAAGGTACATCACCACTCACCAAACCCTATTTCTCACTGCAAAACAAAAAACTGATCACGATGCACTATACTAGCTGTTTCCTGGAATGGAGTTCCTCTATGACACATTCTCCTATGTGATTTTAAACAAACAAGGAACATAGATTTTTCTTGGTCTTCTCTGCACTTGGACCTGTAAAGCCTGGAGAGTCTGTGTATTACTGATGTTAACAGCTGCAGGGCTGAAAAAAATTCCTCAGCCAGAGCACAAGGTCTCCTCCATTTGCTAGCTATAAAACTGAATTAAGAGACAAACAATGTCACTGGTTTCAGATTGTCATGTAAATAACTGCAGTATTTGCCATAATAATACTTCAGGACAGTTAGGTCTTAAGTTAGAACTAGGAAAGGACAATCTTTATTTGGCCAGATCCACAGCACACGCCTTTCAAAGACTGTATATAGCTTCTCTTTTGGACTTATGCTGCCCTCAACAGCTCCTGCTGAATTTACAGCTTATGCTGAACAAAATGGCTCATTCAGGTATCAGCTGGTAACCAATGCTCACATAGTGCATGCATGCCCTGTTTGGTCATGTCTGAATTTACATTCATTTTCCCAGGTTTAAGTTTTTGTGTATGGACATACAAACCCTGCAGCAGAAAGTAAAAACTGAGATGCTTTGCAGTTGCTGATTTTTCACTTTCCCTGGAAGAACCTAGAAAAAAAGGCACGAACCAGAAATAATCAAAGGGTAGTACAATGCAACAAGCTGAATGTATCAAGCTTCAAACAATCAACTTGCAGGGTGAAGAAAATCCATTTGACAAAGTTTGTTGGCACACTTGGTGATGTAAGAACATCAGAGAAACAGAGAAAGTAACAAAACAGAGAAACAAAGAAATTAACATAATTATATCAGATAAATATTAGCTTATTCACTGCAAATTCCATTAATTTTCCAGTATAATCAGGAAACTTTTGTTTCCATTTCTGGCATTTTACCTCTCACCCAAAACAGCAAAGAGATGAACTTTAATTCTTCAGTTACATCCTGTTCCTGTGTTATTATGTTTTCCCACCATCTTGCAGAAACCTGATTGCTTCCTTCATGGATAGCTTTCCTTTCAAGTTTTAGACATATTCAAATCTTTTCCTGGGTGAGATGTTTGCAATTCATGATAGCTTCCTCATGCAGTAAAAAAGCTTTTCCTTTCTAACGCCAACCTATGATTAAATACGCCACCTATTTTTATTAAGAAGAAAAAAAATTACCTACTTCTACTGTTCCTGATGTGCAGAATAGTTCTTTACCTTAGCATTATTTCAGAAATACATAGGTGTATACACAGCTCGAGTATGAGATGTTCCTTCCATATCATGAGTGAAAAAGTTAAGAACAAAAAAAGGCACGTAACACAGAAATCATTACATGGATAGTTCCTTTAGTTTGTGTTCTAATCAGAATCCTTCATGCAATACCAAAAAAAATCAGTATTACTTAAATAATCAGTAATCGAAATCTGGCCCGGTTGGATGGACCTCACTCATCTCCATAGCATTTCTTACAGCATCGTGTCCGGTGGTCCTACATACTGCAGTTAAAAAATGGTTTTCTAGCACAATTAAAGTATTTCCTTTTCATCCACGCAGACTTAACTGACTTTGTCCAATCCAGCAATGTAGTTTGTTGCAGTATGATTATACACCTAAAGTGACTCTAAATGGCAGAAGGTGGGAGACAGAAATAAGCTCCATTATATCATTCTCTCAGAACACAAATAGCACCTGTACAAGATAAATTATGTGTTAGACTGCGTCAATGTTGAACTTTTACACAGAATTTCCCGCATCGCCATCAGCAGGAGCAGGCACAGAGCAATAGTTTTGACAAGGTGCTGACATTTTACAGCCTTGTCATCTAATCCTATTGAGAGCAAGTGCAGACATGATAAAGAGCTAATGAGCTTCCCTGTGCACACCACTCTACTCACCACTGCTGCTAGCACAGGCACACAGCAAACAGAAAGGTCAGCCAGCCATGCTCTAGTTGCATCTACTATCATCACTCTATGCCATGCTACTGAAGAAGCCCCAGAAGAATTATGGGCTTCTCATTCCATATTTTGTCTTATGTATGGCTATCAGCTGTGAAGATAGTACCACACTTACACTTGCTCCTAGCAGAATCTAATGACCTCATTGTAAAAACATCAACACGTAGTTAAAACTATCACCCCAAGAGGTTTTTCAGTCAAACCACGCTACAGAAAATAGCTTAACACCTCAAAAGCCTTACAATTCTCTCACATGGCCTTACTGTTGAGGGACAAAAAAAATTGAGTAAGTCTTCAAATAGCTAGAGATTTAACAAAATCATGTTAAAAAGGTACTCCATTCAATCCCGCACAATGCCAACCTATCAAGCAACTCTTAGTTTCCCTCTGCAATTACACAAGTTTTGCATTTATGCAGAATAGATTTAGAACATGCTTAGAATAATTCCATAAATCCTAACATGTTGCTGAGCACTGTCTTTCTTGTCTTTAAGGCTTGCGCAGGTCTTTCCTGTATACTATTGATATCGTCCTTAGTATTTTAGAGTTAAAAAATACATATATATAAAAACCCAAACACGCATATATACCTGTATAAAAACCTGAAAAAATTTTTCCCCCCTTCATAAATTCATACAATCTTTTTCAGTCCATTTCTTGCACAGTATCTCACAATAATTTTAAAGAAACAGTACACATTTCCTCACAGGATATATAAGGTATACACTGCAAAGTAGGGCAAAGGAGCAGGAATTCTATACTACAAATAGTAAAGCTTTAAAAATATCAACAAAGCAGAACATTCTAACATAACAAATGAAGAGCTCCACATTAAAAAAAGACTTCATTATTTCAGTATCTCTTTGTTTGCTTGTTTAATCATCCCCTGGGACAATCTGTACTGTTAAGAAACGTGTAGAAAACAGTCATCAGTTTTTGTTGTTGTTCAATTAGTCCTATACTCAGTGTTTGAGCTCATGCAAGTGTCCTTTGGGGAAACGTCCTGCGTGCCGTTAGCACTATTCTTAATGAGGGAAAGCATGAAACTCCTTTAGTGCTCTGCCAGAATTGTTTTATCTTCAAGTCAAAAGAACAACTGCTTGGAGTAACCCCAAAAAAAGCATTTAACAATTACAAGTGGCAAACAATATTCCCAAGCATTATACTCATAGTGCTCTTCTATTTATAGGCTAACAGCTATTATACTGAATAAAATATGTATTAGGCAGCTTTATTATGCAGACAGCCATGATTCTCCAGTAAAGGCTGCTACAATGGTTTCCATTATAAGCCCAGTTTTGATCCCTTTTACTCTTTCTGAGAGAGGTAGGGTGGGGAACAGGAGGATGTTTCATGTTTGGCTTCAAGACAAAGGAGAATATTTTTAGGAAGTTTGAGGTTAATTGGACATGCTGCTTTTGAGATATGGGACATAGGCGTTTCTTTATTCTTTTTTGAAGAAAAAGGCAGCTTAATGGAAATGTTTTTGTTCATAAAAAGCTTTTTAACTAGTTCTCCAGAATTTCTTTAAAATACAAAATCAGAATTGAAAACTAGGTGAGAGGAAGGTCAAGACTCTAGGAAATACATAAAGACAAAAGATCTAGCATGCTTTCTAGCTACATTTATTTTTGAAAAGGCATGCAAGCTTTTTCCACTGCAAATAAAGCAAAGCAGCAATTAAAGAACACTAGTCTTAAAAACAAAACTAAAAGCAACATTCTTAACTCTTATCACTGTTTCCCTCCCAATTACAGTTCTTCATAAACAGTGGGGGGCAGGGGGAATAAAGCATTCCCTCTCATAGTTACTCTTTATCTAACAGTTCCCTCATTCTTCATGTCTCTAGGTTTTCTATCTCAGCTTCATAATCATGGTATCAAGCATCTTCACATCTCTGAGACCTCCTTGATCCTAGCTTCGGCACGTTCAGGATCTACAAGTCGTTATGCCTGCATATTCCTTTATTCGCCATCCCAATGACTAACTGGAGAGCAGAGGATTTAATGAACAAGGTAAGAGTAAAGCTCTGGCTAGAAGTTTGTATTTTGTACTTGTCATACACACAAGCTCATTTAAACAATGCCTGAAAGCATTCCTTGTCTTCCCAGTGACACACGCATATGTTCTAACGTGCGCCCTTACAAAACAGACACCATCTGGTACAAATTCACCTCACAGGGGAGCATCGCATAGAAGAGCTAGAATTTAAGTAGATGCCGTTGATGACCTACAGCAATGGAATAAAGGCAACTTATTTCAGTTGGATTTTAAATAAAGTCTTCTTAATGAGGCAAGAACTACCTAATTACAGAAAGAATGGGGAGCTCTCAGGACCAGGCAGTATTATATGACTGATGAGATTCCACAGACTTGCCACTTACTCATGTCACCTGAAGGGAGGAAAAACATAGAAGTACAGCCATTCCCAGTTCTAACTCCAGAAATGCAATTTGGGGGCTGCGTATTTCTATCTTTCAGTTCTGTCCACAAAACCGCAAAGTTCAGGCATTTGTTTGAGAGAACACACACCTGATTGCTGGAAAGATGGAACAGCAGAGTCTACTTCTCCCCACCCTTACTATTTAGTGTACTAATACCTCTTTACTATCCTTTCTTTTTACCTAGAGATCAGTAAGATTCATTCTCTTAAGTTGTTTTAAGACCATAGTAAGAACATATGACAATCTCACTTCAAGTCCCATGCAAGTGGGATGTGCTGCTGTATATATAACTGTGCAATTCTGGGCCCCAAGCATTTCAGAAGGGTGTGAAGGTCCTTGAATGCATCCAGAGGGCAACAAAGCTGGTGGAAGGGCTGGAAAGTATGTCCTATGAGGAGCAGCTGAGGCATGACCTCATTGCTTCCTGAGGAGGGGAAGCGGAGAGGGAGGTGCTGAGCTCTTCTCCCTGGTATCCAGGGATAGGAGGCATGGGAATGGTTCAAAGCTGTGCTAAGGGAGGCTTCGACTGGACATGAGGAAGCATTTCCTTACCAAGAGGGTGATCAGAGATTGGAACAGGCTTCCTAGAGAAGTGGTCAGTGCCCCAAGCCTGTCAGTGTTGAAGAGGCATTGGGACAATGCCTTTAATAATGCTTTAACTGCTGGTCAGCCCTGCAATGGTCAGGCAGTTGGACCAGATGATTGTTGTAGGTCTATTCTATTCTAAAGGCTTTGCAGCTGTGGCAGCATTGAGTCATCATACACATGCACTAGGCCTCTAACTTCCTCTATGAGAGGTCTGTAGTAATTTGGCCTGCTCTACAATGGACAAATACACCTTAGTCATTTTAAGAGGCTGAGACTTAAAACACTGGGGAAAAGTTTTAGAAATGCTGACTTGTTTCTGATAGCATATTCTCAGTTGTTTTCCAAGGAGTTTATTCAGGTCCATTTTGATATTAACAGATACACTTATGCAAGTCAGAAATCGATTATGCAGGAGAATCAGCGTAGCTGACTGTGTACAAGTATTTACCAAATACACAAAGCAAACCTAAGCAGAATTTTTTTCATTAATGTCTTTATTTTCAGGTTGCTATGGCTAGCTTAAGCTTGCATATCTTTCATAGAAAAAAATATACCTTTGCAGATTGAAAAAAAATGGATTTTTTAAAAACCAAAACCAGTAATTTCTTTTTACTCAGAGGAGAGAATTTGGAAGTAGAAACCTAGCGTCTGGTTTGCTCACTTGCTTTATAAGACACGGGTACACACAGAAGTTATCGTGCGATAAGTTCCCATACATCTGCTATGTAGGCGTACTCTATTTTGTCTGAGATTAATGCAAGCTAATTCCAGGCAAGCTGCCTTTTCAAATTAACCCACACAAAGCCACACACTAAGAAAATAGAGATAATTCAGGTGAAGCAGATGACGCAGGGTAACTGGTTGCCCCATAACAATTTTGCTCCCATGGCAAGGTTGACAGCTTGTATCATGAGGTCTAAACAAAAATTGGTGAGGTAGCAGACCTCAAAATGCTGCTGTTCTATAGATAGCATCATATGACTCACACGGGACTACAAACTTCAAGGTTTACAAGTCTCAATGAAGCTTTCAAACATTTTTGTTCGTAAAACCAAATGCAAGGATTTTCAGCTTTTATAAGCATACTTAAAATGAAAAGCCAAACACATTTTTAGCATGTCAAGATACTCATAATATGTTTGGACTAGTATTGTTCACAGTTTGAGGTCATCTGTAGTGTCAAGCATTTTGAATTCTCTCTTTTCATTGCCTCATTACAGTACTAAGCTATAAATAGCAGCAAAACACACACAGATTAAGTGGCTCTTTAAGAATAACTACTTATATTTAATTCGAACAATGCAATGTACCACAGGTAAGAGGACTGTGGAACTGAATTAGAGCCATTGAAGACCAGCATGGCAAGCTCCTTCTGGTTCAGAAGTGCCAAACTGGGCTTTCACTTAAGAGCTGTCTCACTCCTAACAAACTTAAGTTTGTGTAAGGCAAAAGTATAAGTTAACCTGTGCACTGTTTGTCTTGTAAATTACGTAGGTGTACTTGCTGCTGGTTGATCAACTCAATCCTACAGATGATTTGAAACAATTACGTAATTCAAGGCAAATCACTCAGCTCTCAGCTGAAGTAGTCTTGCCTGAACACGGAAAGATATACAGGATTCCAATATGTATAAAACAAGACTGATAAACACAAGATACTTTATGTCATGACCGAGATGTCAAAGAAGCAGTTACACATTTTACTCATGCGCTGCCAGAACCAAGGCATAACAATTTTAGGTAAGATACAGATTGTCAGCAGAGATTCAGCAAAGAAATACGATCTGACAGCAAGAGTCATGAAAACACTAGGACTTAGTATCTCAAGGATGTTAGTAAAGAGTGCTATTTACAGAGAAGAGCAGAAAAAGATGCAATTGAAACAGATATAAACTCTGATTCAATGCTTGTAACACAGAGGCAGAAGCACATTCTGAGACTTCAGAAGACAGAAAATGCTAATCTAAGGATTTTAATTCATTAACTTTATCATCTCAAAATGGGATCACTTCACAAGATAGTCGTTCCCAGTCTCCTCTCAGAAATTATAACCCTGCAGGTGGGGTAAATGAGTGTGTTGCACATACTCCTCTCAATCAGAGAAGACCAGACAGTACGTTCATTAGAACTACTCCCAACTTCAGTTTAGGTCAGGGTCCCAAATTTTTCCAGTTGTAGTCTCCCATTTAAATCTTTGTTTAACTGCAATGATAAAATGACTGTAGGGCAACAACCTCTCTAATACCAGAGCTTACTTTGCTAACAACAAAGATTAATCTGAGACCTGATTTATAACCATAGAAATGAGACAAATTCAGACCTATGGTGTGAGAAGGAACCATTGCTACATAAAGAGAAGCTGAGCTTAGTGCAAAATAGCATACTCTCCCTATTTTAAAACAATTTACCTGGAGATATAGCCCTGTGGAACTGATACATGTCTTCTCCAATCAGTTCTTGTGCAACCTGCTTAATCTTCCATCGGACAGCATCTAGCTTGACTTCAGATTCATTTAGTATTTCTTCCCCATTGGGAGCACTACAATCATAAAACAGAAACAGCAGCTTTCTGAACATGAGCAAACAGTTAAAAAATATTACACTTTTTCTTTTACTACACAATATATTTTCAGTGGCTTCAGGAAAAAGCAAAGCCAATATTGGAATGAGAAACAGTTTACCATCCATTGATACCTACTGCAGATTCTGAAATTCTGTAGATTCTTGAAAATAATCTATCAGCCAAACACAATTCTGGTAGCATGATGTTTATTCCAGACTAGAATTTTAATTATTGCTTAAGTAAAGAACAATGAGAAACATGCACAAAGGCTTCAAAAAAGTATTCTCAAATACTAGTGGTATTTGCAGAAGTCCTTCAACCTCTTAAAAAAAAATCAATATTTTGCAAAATACAACACATGATCTACTTCTACATGCAATCTTTTTTTTTTTTTAGGAAGTTATAGACTATGCTGTTCAGGAACAGCTGAAATATCTGATTCACAACCACAATATATACTTGGCATTTAAAGTTTAGTTTATCTAGTTTCCTCTAAACTTCCCCCTCCCCCACCCTCAAACAGTCTTTATGGTATATTAGTTTACAGTCTATTTAAGGGATTACTGATAGACTGGTCTCGAGAAAACATTTAAAAGCAAACAGACTTCTGAAAGCCACAGTAATAGCAAAAAGCTAAGGAGAAGGAAATAAAAATACATCATGGAAAGCTTCCACGCACAAAAACAGGAATGTCTTACAAAACAGGAATCTAAAATTTGGAGTAAAGAGGAGTTTTTTTGTTGTTGTTCTTTCCTCTACCAGTTCCCAGATACCTAGCCCTTGCAGTGGGAGTAGCTATTTACAGTCAAGGCTGCAGTGGTTACTAGAATTATCACAATGCCTCTTTGCAGAAGACCACCAAGTTAAAAAAGAGGACAACTTCATAATCCCTATTTATAACTGTTACTACCATGGTAACTATAAATAGTTACTTCTGCAGCAGAAATGCATTGATAGGTAACAAAAAATAAATTAAATTAAAAATAATAGGAACAGGGAAAGCTGTTATAAATGTAACATGTTAGACCAATGTTTGGCACATACAGTAAACATTTTATACAACAGGCTATGCAAAGCTTCAAATTTTCCTGTTATTCTTCTAGTTTGTCTGTGGCTTCCAAAGATTGCTTGAAAGGCTCATGAGAACACAAAAAATACAGAAGCTCAAAACCCCAAACAAAAGCCTCTTAGGCTGCAGTATGTACCGAAGTAAACAGAGCCCAGGTCGCCTCCTCTTTGCATTGACGACCTAGGGTGGCACTGCAAAAAACAAAATGGTGAAGTAACTGCAGAAGTAACTAACCTGAAGGAAGGGTGCATGCTCTTCTCTCCCAGCTTTCTGAAAGCTGGAAAGCTCTCATCTGCTGTTACACTCTACTACTCTGATCCTGTTCAATACGTCAATAAAACCAACCGAGAAACCTGAACCAGCATCTTTTAATTCTCTAACAGGAGTGTGCATTCATTAGCTCACATCCACCATAAAGGATGTTTATGGGAAGTTAATTAAATTCCACTCAACAGAACATTGCAGCTATTAATCACAAATACAGAGAACAGTGCAAGGCAGCTTCTAGGTTTCTGTTAACACTTTCATGCTCAATGTGACTCACCTGGTAAACCTGTGGAGCAGAAATATTGTTCTTTTGCTTTCAATAGTTACATCACGACTGAGCTTCACAAGCCGTTCATACTTATCATGTCTGGTGTCAAGCTCCAGCTGAAACGCTGCAGAGTCAATTGTTACAGTAACAAGCATAGTTATCACAGGTATACAGCGCAGGGGAAGAGCAGAGAGCCTGTGCTATACAGTAATGGCTTATGGGCCCCAGCCCCACCATCCTTTTCCACGGGGTGCCTTTTCCCAAGGCGAGCAGCGCAGCTGCTCCTGCATGGGGCACAGCTGCCTACCACCTGCCAGAGCTGCAAAATTCATCTTTAATACTACTTTTGTTTAAGAAGTCGTCAACCCTGATGATGCTTTAAGGCAGCCCAAACAGTTTTAAGGCAAAATACATGTTTTAAGTAGTAAAATCTATTCTGTAATACTCCTGTTTAGGAAACTGACTTAAAATTTCACCCAAACTCAGCAAGTTAAATTAAAAAAATAAAACCCTGTAATCATTACTAAGTAAGATTCACCAGCCTCTAAAACAAAACAAACAAAAGGCATGTGACTAAGGCACATGTACTCTTAAAAATGCACTGTTTAGTAAAAAGAAAGGTTGCATTTCACATCCCAACTACACTTGACCAGAAGTTAAATATTTAATATCCTCAAGAACTGGAAGTACTAAAGCAAAGTGAGATCAATTACTTAAAGAAGTTTTCTGACTTACTGATATAAATCCTCTCTGTTTAACTACAATGAACACAGAAGAGAGAATGTATATCTGGTTATCACAGTCAAACATTATGAATGTTTCACAGCTACCATTAACAGTTTATAGACAATTATTGCACTACATAAACCATTAATAGATACTTGTAAGAAATCTAACACATTCCCTGCATAACTGTCTGAGGTGTTAAAGTGTGCCAGAAGATGGTGAAAATAAGCTAAGAGGTTACATTTTTTAAAGGGTCTGACAAGTGAATATCCTTTAGAAAAGCGTAGCAGTTTGCTGGCAAGCAAAATTTAGATGGTGCTACAAAAATAAACGTACTTCTCATTGCCCTGATAAAAATTTGGTTCCTCTTATTTTGTTCTGTTCTTCCCAATCTTCTTCTGAAACTCTAAGATAAGTCACAGATGCTCCTATGGATCTTTTAAATCTCTCGCATGTCTGATTGTTGTGTCTCTTCCAAATTCTTAAAGTCCACCACTGAATTATCATCAAGAAGAAATTTTCCCTCAGATCATAGTGACAGGAACTTGAGGGAGGGTGACTGATACTTCACAGGATACACCGTATGTGACATTTCTCATAACCATTTACAAATTTAATCTACCAGGAATTCTGAAGTTCTACAATATTAGCATGTGCCTCAAATCTCTTCTGAACAGTTGAGGCTTTCAGACTTCTACATTAGATTTTAAACCTGTTAGGGACTATTAGGAAGGGGTTTTTTTGACCTGAAGCAAATCACGTACAAATACAGTAATCTTTAGCCTAAAAGGATGCAAGAAAACCTACTGTACCGTTGTCTAAAATTGCAAAGGATTAGAATTTAGGATTCTCCAGGCCAACACATCGAGACCACATAGCCATTTCCGCCACGTATTCCACTTTAATACCTACTCTATCACTGAAAGCAAAAGCTCAGACTCTATTGATTTTGGTGGTGCAGAATCGGACCATTAAAAATGGCACTTAATAAATCTTAACCTTACAAACCAAGATACTGCCCACTCTCTAAATCACTGAGCTTGTCATATTTAAAATGTACTACGCAAAAATGGTGTAACAATACTCCTTGGGTTTTGATTCATTATTATTATAGAAAACAATTTTTCATTAATTTTTTAGAAATCTTTAGGGCCAACAGATGACCATGTCAATTCAAGTACAATGTTTTTCCAAAGAGCAAAATGTTTATAACCATTTAATTTCACACATTAAGTTGTTTCAATTCAGGCACTATATATAGAAATAGTGACCCACTCTGGTTCACCTTACACAGCTTGCTCCACTCTCAGGACTTTATTGCGCATAAAGCAAAACGCCAAGCTCTAAATGTATGAACCATGAGTTCGATTGTTTCAAGTTTCTCCTCCAGAGAAAGATGGTTTATTTCACCACTAAATACTAGTAATTTCCTAGCAATTTCTAGACCACATGCTTTCATAATCTGGGTTTTCAAATGCTTACTTACATTTAAAAGATGTCATTAAAGCTGAAGATGGATTAACATTCTCTTTTTCCTCTTTTCTTTGACCATGTGGAAAATTGTCATGTTTCCGTTTTCTGAACCCACCCGATCCTATTAATAGAAGATATACACACACAAAAAAAATGTAAAAATAGTTTTGCCAGTACATAAGCAACATCAGAATGCTGTCTTCACAGCATTCCTGACCATAGCCGTATTTTACAGAATAGAATAAGGTAACTGGATGAACCTTATTACCAACTGACATCATCTTCGCATTAGCATGCCATTTTTTCCACCACATTCCTAGTGAAAATAAGAAAAAAATCCTACCAATTTCAATGGATGAGTGTGGTAGGATCCCAAGTCTTTTTTTTTTTTTTTTTGGTAAGGTCTTCACACCTTTTTGTATTTCCTTTCTGTAAGGGAATGGCTGCATGGATGGAAATCCTTGTGTGAGCAAGGGCCTACAGGATCAGATCTTTTTTTTTAAATTATTTTAAATATTCAGTTTGGCAGGAAGCATTAAAACTACAAGTTTTTCATTACTGTTAATTATTTATGTCGTGGGTCTTCAGTAATTGGAAAAAGCAGCAAGACATAATTTTAGGTAGACTACCATCACCCAGGTATAGCAGGTTTAGCTCCTACAGGGTGACATCTTAGGTCCTTACATTAACCAGTTTCTTCTCTTTTCACCCCAATATAACTGTTTCCTTCAACTGGCCTTATCTACCTCTTCCTTAGCCTCGCTTTTCAAGCCCTCACAAGAACTCATCTCTTTTGGATTGTGTTTTACTACTGATTTACACTTTGTACTATATCTTCCTTTTGTCCTTCCTTCACCTAGAACTGACTCATTGTGTCATTCATGTTTTAACCATTCCTCCTTCTTGCTACCTCCTTTTCCTGACAGCTGTATACTTTGTGTTCCTAACAGAGGCCAAAATTTGGCAAACTCTCACATACAAGCATACCTTTTTGAATATGTGGTGTTCTCTCAATTTCCTTAAAAGAAGAACAAAAGGAAGCTACTTAAAAGTTACAGACGAACACTGGATTTTAAAATGTTTCCGTTTAATTGTTTATTATCCCAAACCAAAACCAGAGGTGGGCGTAGTTACTTTCTAAAAGAGGAAACTGAAAATCATTTTTTCCTTCTTTTCTGTTAGGACATGAGTTCAGGGTTTTGTTTTTCCTGTAGCAGTTGAAACCGTTATAAACACAACCCCTGAAATAGTGCAGAGAATTAAACTCTCCGCAGTATTCCAAAAGTTGGGAACATCACAATGACCTACAGGGAAAAACAGGCCCTCCTGAAGTGGGGGCTGGGGGGAAGAAAGAGAGAGAGAGAGAGAAGAGGTTCCACTGAATAGCCAACAACTCGAATATCAGAAAATCACAGACTACAATAACAGTAACTTAGCTTTAATTAAAAGAAAAAAAAAACCCAAAAAAACAAACAAAAAAACCTCCCCAGAAATAAACAAGCCAGCTTCCCTGTTGCAGAGCCTACCTTCTGGCTGAAGGGAAGGCCTGTGTGGCCGTCCAGGCTAACCCAACGCGCAGGCGGCAGAGCCAGGGCTGCGTTACAGAAAGGCGGTTACCGCTACAAGCGCTTCCCAGGCCTAACTCAGCTTTTGGCTGAGAGCAACCGCCCTTTTTGCCGCCAAGAACGAAGACTTCTACAAGCGCGGTCACAGACACATCCGTGAAGCCCAAGGGAGAAGGCGGTAGCAGCTCTGCAGAAACGGCCGCGCTCAGGGCCAGGGCAGGAGTTCGTGACACGGTTGAAGGGAAGCACTGGTTCACGGGACCCCCTCCTAGCTGCGGGGCCTCCCCCCCGCCCCAACGCTTTCGCCACCTCCAACTCCTCACGGCTCTGCCTCCTGGCGCCACAGGGAGCTGAACCGGCCCCCGACGGCCCACACACCCGCCGGCCCCGGCCGGCTGCGGCTGGACCGTCCCTCGGCGGCGGCAGGCGGCGCACCGGCCGCACGCCCCGAGAGGCGCCCGCCCATACCCTTGCGCACCAGGTGGCGGCGGGCGGCCCCGCTTCGGCCGGGAGGCGGCACCGAGCCTCAGGGGGCCGCGGTACTCGCCTCGCTGCGGCGGGGGCCGGGGCCGCAGCCGCGCTGCGCCACGCACCGGGGAGCCGCTGGCTCCAACCGCCGCCGGCCCGGGCTGGGGGAGGGGGGGAAGGAGGGAGAGGTGTGCGCGCGCCACCGCCGTCACCTTCTTTGCCGCTCATCCCGGTGCCGCCGCCGACCCAGGCCGCGTCCCCCCCGGCAACCCGCTTCCGCCCCGCGCGCCGCCAGGGCCCCGCCGCGCCGCCCCAACGGCGCCATGGCAGGGCGCCCGCGCGGATGCCTGACAGGGAGACGCCACACAGGCGGAGCGCGCCAGCCCGTCGCCCGCGGCGAGGGAGGCGCGGGGAGGAGCGGTGGAGGCACGGAGGGTGATATCGGGCATTGCTGCCCACGAAATCGGGGCAGCGCCGAGGGCCGCGCCGTGCTTCCGAGCAGGCGACTCTGTGAGCAGCTAGCGTGCGGCCCCGCCGTGGGGCTTCCCGCGCCTGCGGCACGACGGGACATGTAGTGCTGTGGCGGGGGTGGCGGCGCTGTCAGGCCGGGGCCGGGTGGCAGAGCTGCGGCCGGTGGGGAAGCCCCGGTGTTACTTGCCCGCCGACAGCCGGCGTGTTCCGCCACCGCCCTGCCCGGACAGCTGAGCGGAGGGGGGAGGCGGGCGGCGTTGGCGCCATCGACTTTTCCTCAGCCTGGACTCGCAGAAAGTGGCTGTCATGTCGCCTTCCCCTCGCCCCCCCCCTCCCCTTCCTTCTCATGCCCTCTCCCCGCTCGCTGTCTCTTCAGTGCCCCTTTCTTCCCTGGCACATCGGGACCGTGGTGCTTTCCTTCCACGCGAAATGAATCGGAGCGCGTCAGCAGCACCCAGCACCGTGTTACCGCCCCTGAAGTGCCCAGTGGGGAAGGGGCCCCACAGCATCCAGCTAGGAGGTGTGCCAGGTGAAGGAGGCCGGAGAGGATGGTAACTGACAGTGAGACAGGACCTGGAAACTGGAGACACTAGCTGTACACCGAAAAGATCGGATAGTGAAGCCACCTGATAGCTGGAAAAGCAGCAGAGATAGCCGAGAAGCAGTAGATGTAGCTGCTGCCGCAGGGGAGGCAGCAGCCACAGCAGAACAGAGGTCCCTGGCCTGCAGGCAGGGAGAGAGGGGCATTGAGGGGACTGTGGATTGCTAATCTGACCTGTTTTGGGACTTCTAATTCCTGAAGCCAGGTTATTTGCATCCTATGTTTTGTCAGGCCTGGTAAAAATAGTGTTTCCTCTGCTGGGGATTTAGTGCAAGCGTTCATAAGAGACATCACAGGATCGAGCACAAGGGAGCTGGATGAACACCGTAAATATCTCCCTGCACAGAGGGCACTTGATGACACTTCAGTTCTTGTGGTGATGAGCTACGAAAAGTCTGCTTGCCCTGTGGGGTTATTCATGCTTTTCTTTCCTGCAGACGAATCCTGATGTGTTCCTCTAACATGTTTAAAAAAGGGATAGGCGTTGCAAATCCCAAAACCAAAAGGCTTGCAAACCATCAGTCTTGTTGCTCTGCTGCTAGATTTCATTTCTTGTCACAGCTGTTGCCTGTTTTAGTAGCTGTATTCCCAAGGAAACAAAGCCCATATGAGCACAAAGGCGGAGTGCTCGTAGCTTTTGTGTGTGGGTGTGCGTATGTGTCTGTCCTTCCTCCCCACCCTTAATAATTTTTTAATCTGTTGGTCAATTGGTCGATCCATTTTGACAGAGAGAAAGAGCTTCCAGGAGTGATTATAAACATCCTGACTGGGGAAAAAAATTTGGGTGGAACTTGCACCTTACTAGAAACTAGATAAGCCCAGCTGTGAGATGCAAATGCTTAGGAGTCGAATGTTAGCAGTGCCCAGCCTTTGGGAATTCTGAAAGAGCAGGGACACCAGCCCTGGCTCAGGCCTTTGTGTTTAACAAATAAACAAATACACAAATACAGCTATTAGCAAACTTGAATACCAGGTGAATCTGTCAACAGGTTCAGGAGGACAATAAATCACCTAAGTCAGACAGTAGAGGAGTAAAGCTTTGACAATGAGCTTTAATGAGTCTCTAGGCAGCCAAGCGGGAGTTGCTAAAACCTAGTATTTCCAAATATCTAAAACACATGACTCTGCCATGCAGTGTTCAAAATTATTCAGAAGTGTAACATAAAATCTCTCTCCAATTTCCTAATCTAAGAAAACAGATGTTAATCACATTTGAAAAACAGAGTACAAAGAGGATCCCGGCAGAACTTCCTCAGGCCTGATCTGTGTATTGAGTTGTGCAACAGCTTGATTGCTGCCCTACCAGCTGCACAGGAGCTTTCAGCTTTCTATGCAGCAAAATCAGAACTTGAAATTATTTGCATCAGTGTTACTGCTGCACACATTTAAGCACAGCCTTTCGTTTTAGAAGATGTAAAAAACTGCTTTTGGAAACACATACTTTTTTCTTTTTTTTTTTTAACTATGCTATTTCCCTGTTCTTGGCAGCTATTTGAACAAAAAGCAGTGTGGGTTTGGTTATGTCATGTTGCAGGATGGTGGAAAGAGCTCTGGCATTTCAGTGTTTCCCAGCAGTGGAGAATTTTCAGCCAGTTGTGGGGAGTGGAGGTTTGGTCTTCCACTGATTTCTGTTGGACCCAGTGGCGCTTTGCATGTGTCCAGAGATGCTCAACACCTTGCTTAATATCCCTGAGATGTCGTCCTGAATAAGAACCAGTTGGGATTTTTTTCTGAGACAATCCATTTAAACGTGGCAGTGTTAAACTTCTTTGACAACAGGTTATTTGCAGTATCTTCTCTTTAATTCTAGCTGATACTTATACCTTTCCCCCCCCTCCTTCCAGTTAGGTTTTCTTGCCTGAAGAGAATGGCACCTGCACCTGCAAAAGTGTGAAGGAGGAATAGCAACATTTTGAGGGAGTAAATGGTAACAGAAAGGAGGTGCAAGGATTTAGGGTAGGGCAAAAAAACCAAACAAACTAACAAACTAATGAGGTTTTCTCAGAGACTTAAGCTCACACTGAGATGTCGCATATGGGTTGCATATGACTGTGCTCCAGATCCTATGACAAGGTCAGTAACAGCTTTCGTGTGAAAAAAAGGTGTTTTTTAAGACTCAGGTTGTGAGGACAGAGCATGAGTAGGTGGACCAGATATGATCTGTGCCTTTCTGAGTGGGCAAACCAACTGAAAACAACCACTGTAGGAGGTAGGAACTCCTTCATTAATTTTAGCCCTGAAGTCTGCTGCTTTGGGGAATGACCTACTTTAATAACACTCCTACACAATATTCTTCAGCGAGGCTTTTGCTCTGCTGTGGTATTGTCAGCAGAGACCTCCTTGCAATGATGCTCAAAGGAGTGGAGAATGAATCTTTCCTCTGCAAAAGCCCGAATCTAATATCAACTCAGCTGAACACTGTGAAGGGCAGACATAGGAGTGGTGGCGGGTCCAACTCAAGGACCATACTAGTGAAGCTGCTTTGACACCTACAGCTTCAAGTAATGCAGTTGTACAGAGCCCACGTGATTTGGTGGATGTATGAAATTCCCGTATTTTTATGCCCTCAATCATTTCCTTGGAGCTCTTTGGAAACTGTTTAAGATCCCTGGGTTCACTGGCAGAGCTCACAGTGTACTCTTCATAGACCCATATGGCTTGTATAGTTTTAGAGACAAATGCTATCTTTGCGATGCTCTCCCATGTTTAAATAACCAGCCTGGGAATGTCTCCTAAAGTCTCTGCTAAAGCAGTAGGACTACGGATAGTTAGAGCTGGAATTATCTCCACATATCCTTTTGGTTTTCATTTTATCTCATGACACAATGTACTCAGAGCATGGTTGTGAGGTTACCTTGGAGATGGAGGGCTTAACCATAAGGGCTATCTGTCTTACTGAAACGTTCACATTAGCCAATGGAACTGTGAATGCTTTCAACAAACAATTGAGTGAAGCGACAAAAAGCTTACGAAACGGTTACAGGGGAATTGCATAAAGTGGGGTCATATGTTCAATTTTGAGACTGTTACATGACCAAGGGGTTTTGCAGCTGGTTGTCGAACGGAAGCGGGAGGTCAGCTGGTCTCTAGTTGTTATAACAACAACCTGTTATGTTTCTCAGGCAACAGAGATGCCCATAGTCTTTTGGCAGGATGGATCGGGAGGATGATTTCCTCTTTTCCTGGAATAATGTTTGAAAGCTGCAAATGTTTTTCAGTCAGTTGAATTTGGGATTTCTCTTGGAAGTGGCAAGATCCACCGAAGTGCTAATGCACCATGGTGCAGCCTTTGAGTGGATCAGCGGGAAGATTTTGGGAATGCACCATTGATTTAGCCAACTTGTAAATGAGCGAGTGGGAAAGAGAAAGACAGGGAGAACCTACAGGTTTGCTGCAATATCCAGCTGGGGAAAAAAAAGAAAAAAAGAGACCCAACTGTGCACTGCCTTTATTCCTAATGTTTGTATCTTCCAAGGGAAAACTGGCAAGTGACCGGCTATGAATAATGTACCCATGGGGAAAGTTTGTTTCTAAACATGAACAGTTAGTGCCTGGCTTATGTCTGGGTGGGTGTGCTTGCTATTTCATAAAGATTTCATTCGACTGAGGCAACCACATGAAAGAATTGCTTTGGAGGAATTCAAGGTGAGAATATCTTTATTCTGCATCTACAGCAACACCAACACCCTTAATGCCGTAGAAGCGAAGTGCAGAGACTAACCTTTCTCCCCCCATTTCTCCCATGCCCCTCTCTGTGCCTGAGCCCCTGGCAAATCAAAACTGCAGTGATACGATCCTTTATATTAGTAGATGCTTTAGTTTGGCCAACTTTGTGGGGAACAGCTTGGGTCCTCTTCAATGCTGCAGTCTGGAGGTAATGGCTCTTAGCAAAAGGGTTTATCTGATTCATCTGCAGTTAACCCTGTATAAAAAGGAGTCTGAGAATAGTGTTTGTGTCAACATCTGAGAGAGGCAAAATATTGCATTATATATGGAAAACCCTAATTTATGCCAATGTAAATCAGGAATAATTCTGTTTAAATTGGGTACCATTGAGATGACTATCAGGCCTTGAGAATTCCCAATGTACAGAATATTTTATGCTGTGGTATAGGTAGGGCCAAAAACACACCAAGGCTCAGGTAGTTAGAGAAATGCTTTCCTAACAATTCCCACCAAAAAGTTCTGTTAAAAAGCAGTTAAGGTTGCTTCAGGGCAAAACACACCCACACAAGAAATGACAGGTTAGGGGAACCTTCTTCCCATAAGTTACCGTGCATGCCTCATATTAACCACTCCCAGTGACAGACTCCAAACCCCAACAAGAAGCTTCCCTTGTTCTGCGGGATAAAGAAACAAACTAAATACCCATCCCTCCTACACGCTTCAGTGCAAAACCCTCTGGCTTCTGCAACACCAACCTTAGCAGCTGGTGCATGCATAGAGGCTATGGTGATTACAGGAAAAAAATGGAGATTAACAAGTGCCCCCCTGAGCATGCACTCTGCTGGTACTGCTGGTCTCCGGGACCTTCTTTGGCTTTGTCAGACTCTGTCTTCTCCGCAGCTGACCACTCCAGTTAGTAGGCCCCCTCCCCAGTGCAGAGCTGAAGAGCCATTTATTGCTTTTTATTGGACTGGAGGATGAGCTATTTGATTTATTTACACTGGAATGAATCTGATTCCCTTGGTCCAAAAGTAGCTACATCTGCACCAGCTATTTGTATGGGTCTTCTAGATGATTTATTCCCAGCTGGGCCAGGAGAGATTTAAATAAAGGTGTTTTGCCAGCCTTAATTTTTTACCAGAATTTTATGATTAGCATAGCATACAATTTTATGATCAGAGTAGCACAGTATTTTTTTAATCATAATCAGTGTATCACAATTTTATAATTGGCATAGTGTAGAATTTAAGCACAGCTTAGCTTATGGTGCCTAATCACCTGGACCCTCTGTAGATTGGGTCAAATCTTAATACTTGGCTTGCATTATCAACATAACAATCATAATCTAGACTCAAAACACACAAAAGAATACACGTCATTCAATATGGGAGGAAGCAGATCACGGTGGAGGCATCCCTGGCCACAAGGAGATCATGGGTTTTGCCATCCAGCAGCAGTTCTGATCCAAGTCCCACCTAGGACTTGTAACTGCTTGACTTTATAGACAGTGCTGTGTGTGCTGCTACGCCTCCCTGTTCTGTGATGGTTATTCACAACCTGGTTGGCCGGGTCCCTGGGACCTTCAAGGCTGATAAGGAGGGGAGTAGTTGGCCCAGCACCCAGGAACCCTGAGGTCGACAGAGAAGGGGAAGAGAAATCTCTCTGGTGCGCAGGACCTTCAAGGCCTGATGAAGAAGGAGAAAAGGACTGATACATAGAATCATAGAATGTTTTGAGTTGGAAGGGACCCCTAGAGGTCATCTAGTACAACCCCCCTGCAGTGAGATCTAGATCAGGTTGCTCAGAGCCCCGCCCAACCTGGTCTTGAATGTTTCCAGGGATGGGGCCTCCACTGCCTCCCTGGACAACCCCTTCCAGTGTTTCATGACCAGGTTGTTCACAGAGAATGGCCATATGCCTTATAAAATGTCATTAGTTAGGCTAACCATATTACCAGGGGACAGGAGCATGGGGTACTGGTTACATATTTATGTTGAAGAAGCCTTTGCTTCCCACATAGCTTTATATCTTCCTACACCTGGCTGCTACTTTCATCCAAGTTTCTTCTGTTCCACAGGGTCATGGTGACCGGTAGTCACCAGGTTTCACCTCGTCATTTAAGTGCTAATACAGAGTTAGTTCTGCCTTCTTGGACCCAGGTGCTCTAGGAACAATGTCTTGGTATCACATCAAAAGACTTTACCTGCTATCTTTGAGCCACAGGGGGCTCATGAGCCTTCTCATACTCTGGAGAAAGGTAAAGATGTGTTGGTCCAGGCACAGAAACCAGAAGGTTTATGTTGGTCCTCAGGGGAGGGTGAATTCTCTTCCTATACAGAGTTGCATCCAAACAAAGAATTAAAGACAGGAAGATGAAGTAGAGTGGTGCTACAGACCTTTGTCCATTGAAAATGAACTGGTGAAGACTTTGTCAAGAGGTACTAGTCTAAGAATGTAATTTTGTGTCATGGGTGATGACCTTGAAGATGCTGAGGACGGTAAGACTGAAAACCTCCTCACTACCATACACACGCCAGTGCTGTGACCTGGTCATAGTCTGTTACTTGACCATGTGTCTCCAAAATTCTGGCCCTGCTTTCCCTGACTGCTGTGCTGTGTGATCAGCTCCAACCCGGAAAACTGAAATCATAATAAAACTGTGCTCATTACAGACTGAACATTTTATAGTTCTGCCACAGTGCAAAAGCCCCTGAAAGCAAACTAGTAAAGGTTTGATATTCATTTATAACCTCATCTTTAAAAAGCCAGTGTAAAGTTTTTATTTTCCTGTCCTCCAGGAAAATCTATTTATATCAACAAATCCCAGATTAACCAATACTTTTTTAGGAAACTGTAATAACTGAAACATTAATCCCAGTATCTTTTTAACGCTAAATGCCTTTATTAATGGTTTCTAAATTTACTGCAGGCTATGTAAGGGTAATACATGACGTAGAGTAAGCTTGGAGCAGGCGGCTTTGCAGGATACATGTACATGATGTGCACGTCTATACTCACTGGTCTAAGTATATGATATCGAAATGAGTGGAATCTTTCCTCTGTTTCACGACAAGCATACATCCCATATGGAAGTCATCAACATCAACGCTAAGCTTTCCTGTAAGCTCTTTTGAGCCACTGTTATTAAAAATACATTACACATACACCTGTACAAGTCGAAATCTTGGAAGAACATGTCTATTCCCCAGAAATCAAAGTGTTTTTGGTACGGATGCCTGCGGGGGACAGTGATCATAAAGCAGCCAGAGAGCAAAAGGAATGCTGAGATTTCAGAGCCTGCGTGATTGCCCACAGCTGTACAAACAGTACAGTGGAGAAAACAGAATGACCTTGGCCATGTTTTCAGAGTGCCAGATAACCAGGTCCTTCAACAAGCCCTGCTTCAACATGAAGAGGAAAGAAGAGACGGTGACCCTGAGGAACGCGAGGAAACACAATAATGAGTAAAGCAGCAACATCACAAGTCAGCAACTTGAACATCTTCAAGGGACTGGGATAGAACTGGTTGGTGATGAAAGACATTTGCCTTATGTACCTGACAGCATGAGAAGTGGATTAGACTGGATATCTGACAGCAATATCTCAAGTGCAAGTAGACAGCACCCTTCAAAGCATGAATTATTGTGCCTTAACCGTTCCATAAATACCCATGGCAGTGAAATTTCAGCCTGTTTGCAGAGAATTTGAAATAGAATTTAAGAGGCAAAAAGTGTTTTGGTGTGCTTCTGAATCCACAGGGCTATGGCTGTCTTTTCCCAGGTTATTAGTGCCTGTATAGAGAGAACATTGGGAGGCCCCATTCTAGCAAATAATTGCATTGCTCATCTCGCTGACCTCCCCTTCACCCTTGCAAATAGATATTTTCTTTGCTGTTTCCTCACATGACTGGGGAACACACCCTCCGACACCAGGACCACTTGCAAAAGCGCAAACACTATCACTAGGCTGGCCATCAGCATCCCCTCTAATTCTTATCTTGGGCTGTGCCCTGCTAGGGTTGTTAAGTTAGAAGCTTAACCTCGGGGATTCTCTCCTGCACTGTGGTGGATGAAATACAGTGGATCAGCTAACTGGAAGAGAGCCCACTAGACATTAGACCCATGAAACACGGAGGCTTGATGCAGGAGGAAACTTAGAAACAAACTTCCTCCGGGATCTCCCAGAACTCAGAGCAGGCTGTGGAGGTGATCCTCAGAATGGTTGTGGGAAACAGCTTGAGGATCGAAGTAAACCTTATCCTTGCTGTGCTGGAAAACTGAGCATTACACAATACTTGTTCTTCTCACCTTGTGGATTCTGCCTTTGCAACGTGCAAATCCTCAGGGATACGTGTTCACTGCCATCCAGCATCATCTTGGTAACTAGAGAATAAAGAAGAGGTGTTTGGAGAGCTTGTGAAGATCACTGTGAAGAACACTGCTGTAGTTCCGAAATGACAAGAGTTCCCTAACCCGGGGCAGGGGGAGGGGGCTGGGACACAAAGATGGCAGAAAGGAGAGGGAAGGGGATCAGAAGGTGAAGGTCACTATTCTGTCCCTCAGTCACTGGTGGAAAGCTCCCCTCCTAGCACAGGGACTATGAAAGTGATTCCCTGTTAAGGCTTCACCTACAGCTGCTGCCAGCTTGGCAGGGAAAGCATCCCTCTGATGAAAACAAATTCCTGTGTTCCCCTGACACTGAGTTGCTCCTGCAACACTACAGCTCTCAGAGAAGCTGAGTGACTCCAAGGAGAATCGCTGCATTTACCCTGGCTGTTTTGCTTCCCCCTTTCAAACACTAATTTTATATTCTACAGTCAGCCAAGCAACTCTTTGCAAATTTTACAACCTCTTCTCCCCAGAGCCTGAAGGCATAAAGCATTCACACAGTGCACAACCTGAGAACTGAAGTATAAAATACATGAAAACACATAAAGCCTGTATGGAAGGTCCTGAATAAGGTCAGTGAATCTGCCTACACCTTTGGGAGCAAACACTCACCTGACTGATCAATTAAGAGTTAAAAATAGACCGTGTTAAAAACTGATGAAAGCGCAAGTAGGCATAGCATAGTATTCAGATCTGTCACACAAAAATCCCGTATCTGATTTACAAGAAACTGTGTGGAACATGTCCTCACCAGATATCTGCCAACTATGTATTGAGACCTTTAGAACAAATTTAGAGGAATGAATAATTACAAATTGCATGTAATGAGTAGCTGGGAAACAGGATAAGATGCAAGATGAGTCTTTCAAAACCAGATGATGCCAAGCTAAGCAATTATCTTTCTTAGACGTGACAACCCCATCTCTTTGGCAGAGGAAGCATGGTAGGTCTCACCTGTTGGACTTCAGTAAAGCATTTCATTCAGTGCCACTACTTAGGTGATTAAAAGGCAAACTGAGAAGATGGAGATTAGTAGGCAAATTGTAAAGGGGTGAGGAACTGCCTGAAGGGGAGCAGGTAAGTCACATTGGAAAGGTGCCGTGCTGGAATGAGGGGGTTCCAGTCTTAGGTGACAGTTTAGGTATTAAAAAAACAGGAGTGTTATGAAACATGACTGAAGTGTGATGAAATCTGTCAACAGCAGAGAGCTGGAGGGTGTTGCCGGTACTCAAGAAGTTATGGATATCACAGGCAGAGATCCCTGAGAGATTAAATTATACAAATAGAGTCAAATGCTGCCATAAAAATTGAATGGAAAAAAGATGGAAATGATGCTAATTGTAAAAAAGGCACTGGAGGAACTTCATCTGGAATACTGTATACAATTGCAGTTAGCTCTGTTTTCAGAAAGCCCTCAAACTGGAACAGGTGCTGTGAAGAGATGTCCAGGAAAGTTACAGGGAATGGAAAGCCTGTCCTGTAAGGCATGGGAAGAATTTCAACAAAGCAAAGGATGAGAGAGCTTATGATTTCTCTCCATAAACACCATGGGGAGACAGGAGAGAAGAAGGCAAACTATGCAGCTTGAAGGACAATCTGACCCAAAAATACCTGAGTGCAAACTGCCCATCAACAGACCGAGTCCTGAAAGTAGAGGGAAGTTCCTAGTTACCACAGGCAAGGCCAAGCAGAGGAAGACAGCAGCAAATGTTGCCGATTTTCGGTACAAGGTGTATTTAGTTTCCAAAGAGCCCATACCACGTGGCTGCCTGCAGTGACCTGGGCCAGGCCCAGTGCTCTGAGGGATCAGTTCCCATCTCTGCCCCCGCTCCTGTCCTCAGAGCAGCTGCTGGTGGTGTCCCAGGAAGGCGTTCCTGGAGTCTGGTCTTACACAAGCGGGCGTCTCATCGGTTGCACAGACTGGGAGGCAAATCTTTGAAGCTCTGTCTCCCAGCCCTCAAGGAAGGTTGCTCTCTTTTCTCACAGTGCTGTGCAAAACACAAAATCCTCTTCTATTTCTCCCGCTGCCCCGGGCATTGCTTAATACTTGCCAGCTTTCCAAAGGCCTCTTCATTTTGATCTTAGGCAGTAGTCGAACAGCTCATTTCTCCAGCCCAGGTGCTTCCACCGCCCAGGCACTAGGGAAGAAGCAGGCTCTGCGGCAGGCAGGTTGCTGAGCCCATGTGCGGCATTTCTGCCCCTGCCACCTCACTGCTCTCTGCCCCTGCCCTGGGGCTGTAGCACCCTGTGCTTTCGGCTGTGGTGGCACAAGCTTCTGTGGGGATCTACCAGAGCAAGCACCAGGCCCGGCCAAAACACACGCGCCAGTGCAGTTGCCAGGAAGGTGCATGCAGGCTCATGGGGAGAGCAGGGGGAAGAGGAGAGATGCAGCTACTGTTGATTATCCATGCTATGGCTACACATCCATAGTGGGCCAGCCGCCTTTCTTACTGCGGGAAAGAAACAGGTATTTTGAAAAGTTTAACGTGATCTTTTCTGGACCCGACTACTTTAAAAACAATATATTGGCTGTGGTGGACAGCACATCACAGAAGCGCTCTTTCTGGTGGTTGGAGGAAGAAGGGGCAGAGGGGAGTGGGGGTCAGGCAATAGGACAGTGAGCTCTCTCATTCGCGCCAACACATCTGGAGCACCTCAGACCTCCAAAGCCATTGATCGTTTCCTGGGGACTGGCTTTCTACATGTGTTCGTAGCGATGCACACTTTCATCTCTGCTGCTTTGACATGCAGCTGCCTTACAAGCTTGAGGCTGGCCACCAGGAAAATGCCCTTTGTCACCTTGGCACTGCTGGCCACGCCACGTTTAATGAACCACCTGCCTTTTTTCTTCAGCGTGGTACTGGCTTTGCCATAACTGGAGCTTTTCCAAATCCTCCTTGAGGCCACCCCCTCTCTGCTCTCCCTCCTCCTTGCTGGCAGTGACTTTCTGTGGTCAGAGGAAAGAGTGGGTACCTGCAGGGTGTCCTCCCCCTGCCCCGCCTCGGGGAAAGCAACATCTGCTGGGAAAGTAAAAGCTGACTTGTCCTTTGCACACGCTGGCATCAAGGAGGTTCACTGAACTTGTCCATCTGTGCAGCCCACATGGATGTCAACTCTGCTGGCACCAAGGAGTCCCGTGGGCTTTGGGAAGGGGATCTGGCCAGTTTTCATAGGAAGCATTAACACTGTGAGCAAGCTCTTGGAAGGCAGGGGATATGGGACAGGGCTATATTTTAAATTTGCTATTAACACAGTACAATCCTGGCCTGAGCCCAGGGCTCCTGAAACCACCCAATACCTATGCTAATGGTGACAGCATTCAGAGGTAAACCTGTTCCCAAGCAGAGGGGACACACCATTGTCCCAGTAAATAGTTCAGGAGTCCACCTTTAAAGCAGAGCTCCAGCACATAGGGAGAAAAGTTGCTATTTCACCCGCTCCTTTATATGTTGGCCCTGATGTCCCCGTCTGGATGACCTCTCACTAGTGTAAAACCTCTGAGGGCTATTTTCATCCTAGTGTAAATCAGCGTAGCCTCGGGGTTGGCATCATGGGAGGTTCTCATCTCATGGGGACTGTCCCAGCACAACCTTCCTGCCTAGCACACCTCTGGGCTGGAGATACCAGGATCTGTTGTACATGCTGACTGCTGCCGGCTGTGGCTGTGCCCCCCACCAGAGGAATCCTGAGCCAATCATTTAGGATTTCCCCCTTCCCTTCCTTAAGAGTGGCCCCCAAAAACTACCACTGTCTTCCCTTCAGGCTGTGTTTCTGCCACCCTGCTCCCTCACTGCAGCTGGACTCATCCCGGGTGAGGAGCATAGCTTGTTGTCTTCTGTGGTGGAGAGACAGGGAGGTGCCTGCAATTTAAAAGAAAGCCATTTATGCCTCCTAAAATCTGAACTGAGTCTCTCTCTGACGACTGTGCTTCTGACTCTGATGCTTCATTTAGACACCTAAAATGTCATGGAGGTAAATCCACACCCTTCTGCTTCTCAGGCATGCTGTTTCACAAGCAGAAGCCTTGTAATTGTCCTCCTGCTTGTTGCTCTCGGCCGCTACGTGTTAGGTAGGATGTTAGATAACGTACATACTCCCACGTCTTGGCAGAGCTCTTTCCCCCAAGTGGCATAAATGATGGCTTTCATCTTGCTACACTAGATATTCAGCGCCACTTGCTGTAAACGATGCGTATTTTCGTATCTGGCCGTGATCAATAAACAGTTCCTATCTATGACAGCAACTGCCTGCAACATCGAGGGTTTGGATTTTCTTATGTAATGGTTTTCGCAACAGCTATCTTTTTTTAATCAATAGCCTGAGAGTCTTTCTCAGGAAGATTTGCATTGCATGATCAACAGCAACAGTAGCCCAAGCCAACTTGATGAAAGGAACAGTTAATCCCAAAGAGCCAAGTAACTGGAATGTGCCCTGCTCTGGGGGGGGGGGGGGGGGGCGGGATCAGTCAGCTACGTGCATACAGCTGGGTATGGCTGGTGTAGCTGAGGCTGGTAGTTAG
>BOSO01013354.1:0-60186 GCA_018403395.1 Gorsachius goisagi
CTCCAGGCTTTGTTAGAAACTCTAGCCAAGTAATCCTCTCTCGTTTATAATCAAAGTATTAATATTCTTAATGTCGATGAAATCTATGTTTCAGGTACATCTGTACTTCCTAGATGACAGCTTATTGTTCTGTTCTAATCATATGCTGCTCGAGAAATTTTTCCTTGATGTGCCTTCAAGTGCTGATGGCTTTACTACCGTCACATGTTTTTCTGCTTTTCATGAATTGGCTCTACAGGCAGTGAAGAATGACTAGAACCTTCAATACTGTATAGAAACTCTTCATTCTTTGTGACAGCTATCATCTTCTGTAAATAAATTACAGCTTCTTTGCAAGAGTTTTTAACAGAAAGGAAAAGCCTGTCATTATGTCACAAACTCTGTTAAACGAGGTGAATACCTAGACAGTTGATAGTTCAGAAAACAAGCACCTAGCCCAGTACTTCAATAGTGGTGTAGATCTGAAAGACAAGACAATAATGCGGTATGTTTTATGCAGTGTTGGTGCAGGTACTTTCCTTTACATCCAGTCCATTATCATGTGGTTGGTTTAAATCAACTGTTCAACTGTCTGGTTAGTTGCCTTTTGAAATAAGTAATAAATGATGCCAGCTGTAAAGCACATTACATGAACATTTGAGAATTTGGGAAAGTTTTATGTAGCAGCCTGTCCAAGAGTTTGAAGTCATTAACTTGAATGGCACTCTTGAACTAAAATATATTCAAGGTCAGTCATGTACCCAACTTTCAAGTTTAGAAGTCAGTTTCCCCAAAATGTCGGGGCATGATCCTGGAAAACCCATGTAGTTCCCAGTCTGAAGTACTAAATGATCTTGGTATTCCTCAGTTCTGTAATAAACTTATGAAACGTGCCTGAAGTTAAGTAACTTCCTACTCAAGAATGTTCTCTACTGCTAGTAGACCTGACCGCAGTCTGTGCACGTTGAACCTAAGTGCGGCAATTCCTTATTTTCCTGAATTTCAACATAGAATCATAGAATCATGGAATGGTTAGGGTTTGAAGGGGCCTTTAAAGATCATCTAGTCCCAGCCCCCTGCCATGGGC
Organism: Gorsachius goisagi; assembly: GCA_018403395.1. Classification (NCBI taxonomy): domain Eukaryota; kingdom Metazoa; phylum Chordata; class Aves; order Pelecaniformes; family Ardeidae; genus Gorsachius; species Gorsachius goisagi. Next base: position 1,067 of record BOSO01013354.1, read on the forward strand.
ATGGACATCTTCCACTAGGCCAGGTTGCTCGAAGCCCCGTCCAACTGGACCTTGAACACTTCCAGGGATGGGGCATCCACAACTTCTCTGGGCAACCTGTTCCAGTGTCTCATCATCCTCATCATAAAAAAGTTCCTCCTTATGCTCAGTCTAAACCTACCCTCTTTCAGTTTAATATTGTTGCCTCTTATCCTGTCCCTACAGGCCATGGTCAGAAGTCTCCCTCTGTGTTTCTTAGAAGCTCCCTTTAAGTACTGGAAGGCCGCAATAGTCTCCCCGCAGCCTTCTCTTCTCTGGGATGAAAAACCCCAACTCTCCCAGCCTGTCCTCATAGGAGAGGTGTTCCAGCCCTCAGATAATTTCAGTGGTTCTCCTCCTCCAGACCTGCTCTTACGGGTCCATGTCTTTCCTGTGCTGAGGGCCTCAGAGCTGTATGCAGTGCTCCAGGTTGGGTCTCACCAGAGCGGAGCAGAGGGGTGGAATCACCTCCCTCAACCTGCTGGCCACACTGCTTTTGATGCAGCCCAGAGTACGGTTGGCCTTCTGGGCTGTGAGCGCACATTGCCAGCTCATGTCCAATTTTTTGTACACCAGTATCCGCAAGTTCTTCTCTGCTCATTGCTTTCACCACCCAGCCTGTACTGATAATTTGGATTTCCCCAAACCAGGTGCAAATGCAAAAAATCAAAACCAGAAAAATTATACATTCAAATCAAAAGAACACATCTGTGCTGAAACAAAGCATCAGAAATTTTCTTAAAGGAAGCAGACTAAAGCAGCATGAGAAATTTGTGAAAAATGAGGATGCTGGAAAAATGACAGCTGGAATAAAGCCTTAGCTAATGTATGCAGTGCCCAAGATATTCTGAGATACATGCAAAAATGTGCAGAGCTATTCATGTACAGATGAACACATCTGCACTTTTAGAAAAAGAGGTTTCTATCACGTTTTTGAAGAAGGAATATAGGTTTCTATGTGTGAGAAATTTGTTGCCAGTTGCAGCCCTGTTCTAGGGTATGACAGAAGAGGGAGTGGGTCTTGCCCAGCTGAAATTCTGTTCTGTGGTACACTGAGCAGAACTAAAGGAAAACCGTGAGTGGGAGAAAACTAAAGAACATCCATAGCTCATCATAGCCCCTCCCATCCAAGACATCCATGCCCAAACTTCTGGGCACAAAAATTCTTAAAACATTCTTGATAATTTGTTGTTTGTTTTCCTGCTTGCAAACAATTAAATTCAGCCTAATCTCTGCACAGTTCCTGTGGGTTTCAGAATCTGGAGGGTATTTTTGAATTCCAGAGCAGTGCCAAATTCATGATAAGACGTAATGGAAAACAAGTCTAACTCTTCCTGTTCCCTGTTTTCAGGGAACAGTTTTGTCTCTTTTAATTTCCTTCATTCGCAGGCTTTTTAGACATAATCACAGGATACCAGTTAAATAACAGTTTGCTATGAGGTTGTGAATACGGGATGTGATAGAGGATGGGCACTCCCACTGAAATCAAGAGGGTCTTCTTCTGTGAAGACAGCTGTGTAACATGCATCCAGGTGCCACTATTGGAGCTATGGAAGTTTTCTGCTGCACCATCTGAACTCCGTTATCAGTGAACCCTTTGCTTTGCGCAGAAAATGCCCAGTCCAACACATCTAGTTCAAATGAACCCTCTGCTGTGGTTCATTTCTCTCCCTTTGTGCACTCCCCTGCTCTCCCATACACGTATTTTTAGATTTGCCTGTCTCATCCTTCTGCTGTAACTTCTGATGGCTGGCTATCACCTGCTAACAATTTGCAAGTATCTGTTTCATGTCAAGGCATGTGAAAACAAAATCAGGAAAACAGTCTTCCTCAAGGCTGACTCACTCCATCACCAGCCAGAATGTCTTCATCTAGCCGAGGTAAGGTACTTCTGAAAACAGTCACTGGCAAATAGACTGAAAAACACTGGTGTAATGTAAGTATACCTGTAATGAGAGCTATATCTGTCACAAAAGTATCTAATGACATAGAAGAGGCACTTCTTTCCCCTGGGAATGCTGGTAGCTTGTTGTCCTAGGAGTTAAGGATTTCTGAGGTCAGGACGAAGATTTTTATTAACTGCCCAGAGGCACCACAGAGAGGCTGAATGGCATGTCATAGATGTATAAAAGGCGTGATCTGGACAGTCATTGCCATTTAATCTCATAATGTAAAGCTATGGCTGGTTTGCCTTTAATACTTAGGAAAGATGTTTATTTTCATGAAAGTAACGGTTGGAGAACATGACAATCTCCTGATATTTTAATTGCTTGTTGAGATAAATAATCCAGAAGAGGTCATTACAGAAATTTCTGAGAGCTCTGCTTTCTGCTAATCTATGAGGCCTCCAAGTGTCCAAAAAGACAATGCTGTTTTCTAAATTTCCGTTGGTTCACCTGTCTCCCAAGTGTTTTCACACAGGCTCAGAGACACAGCTGTGTCCTCTGTTTCACTTTAACTTACTATCTTTTCCTATTAGCTAGCTGTATTTTGAGGGATGTCTAAACAATCTGTGATGAGCGCTTTTTGTAGGATTAAAGCAGGAATCCTTCATTACAGACTGTTAATATATCTCTAAAGAAGGACTAGGAGGACAGAAATGTTTCGCAAACGACTAAAATGCTGCATTTGAACATGATCAACTTGTAACTGTGTAGCTCTGTACTAAAGTATTGCCATTGCTTGTAATAGGCCATAAGCCTTTATACTGAGTTACCAAAGGCCTCAGCACTGAAGCTTGTCAGACTTGCTCTGCCTGAGCATTTTTTTGGCCTGTGTGCAGCTTTGCTTTGCTTTGTTTAACTGTGACAGCAGTTTCTCCAGCTGACGAGTCTTCTATGGCCAATTCATTTTTCTTTTTTATCTTTGCACAGTACGATGATAGTTTTAAATAGGTAATAGTCATAAGCAGTTACACTGTGTAGAGCGGTATTTATGACTCTAATACGATGAGGTAACATAGAGAAACGCAGGCCTGGTACAATACCAGAGCCTTAAGAAGTGGAGACATGGGATACAGCGTACATAGGCTGATAAGAGATGGAGCACAGGGTTGGCACGGGAGACCTCACAGCCACAAAAAATTCACCTGTGGTTTGTTAGAGGAATGCAGACCTGGAGCTGGACACAACTGTTCATAGGGGTAGCAAAGAAGACCAAGAAACTATCTAATAATATACGTGAAAGTCACTGTCTATCGTAAGCTCAGATGCAAAGCGGAGCTGCAGACTAGCGAAAAAAAGCAAGGTGTAAAAGCGTATTAGCAAGCATACAAAAACAACTCCAAGTGGACCCTAGAGAGGGGAAGAAGAAGCCATCCACGTGAAGATTGTATTCCTCCTGGTGGAGGACTCCAGATGCTGATGAGTCACCGTAACACCCGCCCCCTCACCCGAACTGACCTTGGGGTCCAGGGAAGGAGGGGAGGGAGAACGGCACACACAACACCAGGAGAATGGTAGGAACTAAGAAGTGTGCGTGGAACAATTTTAACCGTATTATTATTATTATTATTATTATTATTATTATTATTATTACTACTACTACTACTACTACTACTGCTACTACTACTATTACTATTACTATTACTATTATTATTATTATTGAAACTTTTCAGCACAGACATACCCTTTCTTGGTCTGTAATGATTACATCTGGATTTATAGTAATTCTTGAATGAGGCTGTGAAGATTTCAATTATGCTAACAATAAATTTTTTACTTTGTAATTAAGGTTTTGAGTGTAACACGCTTGGTGTACAGATAGTAGATTTCTGTCTCAAGAACATACATTTCCTAGGAAACTTAAGAGTTTTGGGACAACCCTCGTTATGGATAAGTATTAATTTGCCATGCTTAGCCTCTGGGAGGAGTAATGCATTAGGCTGTTTAATAAAGGTAGGAATGACACCACAGAAGTGATGCTGTTATACTCTTCTTTGTAAAGCATAAAACATTATTTAAATCTAAATAATCACCCCTACATATGTTTGGTTTGTAAAAAGTCATGCATTTGCTATTTTAACTAAAGGCAAGCAGTTGAAGCTAACTATTTCATACTATGTTTATCTAATCTACTACCTATATCCAATTAAAAAAGAAAAAATTGCCCCTTAAATGATGTTGATACAACACTTATATATGTTTGAGGGAGAATTTGCAACTATATTGTGTATGTATGCTAGCTTCATTGGATAAGTACTTGATGCCTTTTTTTTTCAGTTTGAAAAATATAACATCAGAACCTATTTCAGGTTGAGATCCAGATCTCTAGTCCAACCTGTGGCCCAAAGCAGAGTCAGACTGGGGTGCTCAGCGCTTTATCCAGTTGGGTCTTAAAAAACTTCAAAGGACTGAGGCTGCTACTGCTTTGACTCTACTGCCTGACCTCATGAGTCCTGCCGTAGTAAAGAGCATATCCCTGCCTTCTCAGCTACTTCCCCACTGGTGTTAGAAGGCTGCTGTTAGGTACCCCTGAACCCTTCTCCTCTCCAGGCTGAGCAAGTGCGGTTCCCTCAGCCTCTGGCCGTGCCTCTTCTCCAGCCCCTGACCATCTTGGTCACTGCCTGCTAAACCTGCTCCAACTCATCAATGTCTGCCTCGTACTGGAGGGCCCAAAACTGGCCACAGCGTCCAGCACTCCACTAAGGAGTGCCTAATAAAAAGGGGATTAATGGTTTCCCCGGACTGAGTGGCTACCCTCCTGTTAGTGTAGCCCAGGCTGTTACTGGCTGACTTTGCTGCCAGGGCATGCACTGGGGTGAGCTTAGCTAGCTGTCCACCAGACTTTTTCAGCAGAGCTGCTACCTCATTGGTCAATCCCCAGCCACTAGTGCTGCAAGCAGTTAGGACATCCTGGGTGCAAGACTTCACACCTGCCTCTGTTGAATTTTGTCAGGTTCCTGCTTGGCCCATTTCCCTGCCTGATCCTGCTGAACTGCAGCCCTGCCCTTGGGCCTCTCCACTAGGGTCTCCTGGTTTGGTGTTACCTGCAAAGCCAATGAGGGTGCACTCTGTCTCCTCCCTGGGTTATTTACAGGTACTAAACAGGACAAGGTCCCAGGGTAGACCCTGACAAACTACATTCCTTAACAGCTGCTCGGTAGGGTATGAAACGTTAACCGCTGCACTTTGACCTTAATTCCAACCAGCTTTTCACCAATCTAATTGTCCACCCATCCACCCTGATGAGGTGTGGGAGACCATGTCAGAAGCCCTACCAAAGCTGGTATAATACTGTAACTTCTTTCTCGTGTAAGAAAACATTTTGGTATCAAATAGAACACTTGGGAAATAGTTACCTGACAGTACTAAAGGAATTCCATATCAACCTCAAAAGAAAGGAATTAGACCTCAAGGAGAAGACATGCAGGAACTCTTTTGACAATTTAAGTCTTAGCAAGCCTGTTCAAAGAACTTCTTATGCTTGAAAAAATGCCGAGAAATCAGAAAGACTCTCTATTGGAAAGACCACTGTTGGACTTGTTTTGAAACAAGATTTGGATTACTCTTCAGCCACCATGAGAGCAACTTCAATAAGCTTACTGAGCAAAAGTCAGGATTTTAACTTATACCTATATGCTGCATGTGTGAATAAGACACATGGTCTGTAAGCAGAAAAAGGTTAATTCAGAATACAATGCAGTTGGTATTAACTAAACATCAGTTACTGTGCTAAGATATGAACAGAGAGAAGTACTTTTTGATCCACTTCCACCCCTTCTTTGCATATCCTTTATGAAGTTCAGATAGGTTTCTAAGCAGTCTTCAACAGTGGGATCATTTTAGTAGTCCTCTGTAGAGTTTTTCTGAGCTGCTCAATAGCGCCTGTGGAGAACCTCAGGTTCCCTCTTTAATAGGTAGATAAAATATTCCTGGTTTTTATACATGGTGACTTTGGAGATAAGGGTTAACAATCTCTCAGACGAATCTAGTTATTTGTTGCATATTTCTTTCATATAATAGCTTCCATTTTTCCACAGATTTGCTTTAGGAACATGCAGGTGTTGTCTACACATTTCGCGGACTTCCATGTTTCAGAACTCTGTGCTGTGTGGAGCTCAAAATGAACAGCATGGCTTCTAACACGTAAATGGCTTTTTGATGCCAAATGTTTAAGACTGTGGTGCTTTGGCAGACTGAGATGTTGCCCTGGGAACATTCATAAAGACCTGAATGTTTCACTCTTTCTCTCCTACTGCATTCTAGACTGAAGGTATTACTAGGTTCACTTATGGAGGTTCACATTGTTCTGTGTAATGAGATCTGTGCTTGTACTAAGATTTCTGTGCTGAGCCAATGCCTTCCTACATAACTGCTAAGGCAATTTATTTTGTCACCTGGGCAGTTTTGGGGCTGTATTCCCATTTTCATACTGTCGTGAAATACCACACGTCCATTTGAATGTTTTCTGGTTGCTGTTGCAAATCTCTGGTAACACCATTGCAAGTAAGCAAGGTTTTAAAACGGAAAGCTGCACTTCATTCATGTTTTGGCTTTAGCTCTGCTTTCCATGAAACCACTTTTTCACCATGGCCTTTCTAGCTCAGGGTGGTTGAGAAACATCAGCGTGTCCAGCATCTTGAGTGGGAAGCCTCTCTCTTCCTGCTGTGAGTGTGACCATGAATGTTCAATTAAATGGTACAACATTCTGTTTTGGTGAAAGCACTGTGTTGTGCTGTAGCTGAGAATCGCTGAATCCTATCTGTGAGAAGGAACTGCCGGATGTCATTTGGCAGACTGCTGCTCAAAACAAGGCTGACCTGCAGCAGTTCACATTCAAGTATCTTAAAGAAAGCTCAGGCCCAGCTTTTTAGAAATGCAGCTGCCTGCTACCCTACAGTCAGGGCTTGTTTGTCAGAGACCAGCAAGCACAGGGCTGCTCCCGAGGGTCGGACAAGCCAGGAGCCGAGCACAGCCGGGTCAGCACCCTCACCCCAGGGGGACAGCCTCATGCCACCTCAGCGGGGCAGTCAGAGCAACAGGACGTGCCGACCACCCAGCAAGCCATCAAGGTGGCAACCAGCCATGTCCCAGGCCAGTCTGGGAAACCTTCACCGTAATTCCATAGACTGAAGAGTGGGAACAGGCTGGGGCAAGGGACTGAGGGCTCTGGGGTGGGGTGGGGAGAGCTGAAACAGGGCTCCTGAGCAGAGGGAGGCACGGAGGTTAGTCAGGGCCACTCGGGCCGGTGATGCCCTAATGATCTCTGATGCTTTACTTTCTAAAATGCGATTTGCTTTAGGTCGGGGGGTGGGGGTTATTTTGGTTTGGTTGGGGGGGGGGGGGCTTTTTTTTCCCCAGTACTTAGACAGAAAGGCTCTTTCCTTCCTAATCGACAGCCAGGAAAGCTGCCGCTCACCTCACCCAGGCCTCCCCCTCCTTCCCCGGCCCTCAAGAGGGCGGCGGGGGGCGGTGCACCCCGGGAAGGCGGCCCCACCTCCCCAGCCGCGCTCCGCCCAGCCCTCAGCGCCTTCTCAGGCCTTGTCCGTCCCTCCCCGTTACCCACTCCCGCCGCCTCACCATGGTGGTGCAGCCGTTGCTGCGCGCCGTCATTATGGGCCCCCCGGGCTCCGGGAAAGGCACCGTCTCCGCTCGGATTATCAAACATTTCGGGGTGAAGCACCTCTCCAGCGGCGACCTGCTGAGGGACAACATGCAGAAGAAGACAGGTGGGAGCGGGACGGTACAGAATTTGGAGGGTGGGGTGGGGGGATGGGTGGTGGGGACGATCCGGGGCGAACGCCACCAGTCCCCGCCACCCCACCCCCAGCGGCAGGAACCGGCCTCACGCAGCCCGGTAACCCTTCCTCAGCCCCGTTCTTTGCCCTTGTCGCACCCACCCACCGTTCCCCATCCGGGAAACTCCCCGGGGACTTCCCCAATCGCACCTCTGTATGCGGTCCCGGTCGTCCCCCCCTCCTCCTCGGCCGTCTTCACACAGCTCTTCCTGGTGGCCAGAGGCCACCGAAGTGGGGCCTCCAGCCTTCAGGCGAGGATCCCTGTGAAAGGTGTCGCTTGGTATCGTCTCTCTAAGCCTGAAGGGGCCACGGCTGGGGGGGTGGGTAGGTGGTATCCCCTTTTCCTGGTTTTGTAAGCCCTAATTATTTCCTGGCCTCGGTTCTTTTCATAAGCAGCTGGGGGGTTTTTGTTGGTTATTTTTTTTGGTTTTTTGAGTTTTTTGTAGGTGTGTCTGATAGTCTTCTAGCTGAAACATCTTGAAAGGGGAAAATAATTCATGTTTTTAAGAGACGGGGCAAGAGTTCTGGGCAATCCAGGCTTTTCCAGATGTCCATTAGATGGCTAGAAGTAGAGGCACCTAGAATTATCAGCTGTTCCAAAATAAGGCAGCCTTGTGCTGGACTGCCAGGTGTAACGGTAGTGGTGCTTTCCAAAAACCATGGGCAAAATTTTCCAACTGTTTACCTGTGCTTTTAAAATCATTGTTACCTTACAACAAGTTTGTATCCTGCTTAGGTTTCAGGTGTGGTCTGTGTTTGCATATGGCATTGCCTCTATTAGATGATACTGTGAATTATACTCACTATATAGTTGTAGCTTGACCTCTGGCTCTCTGTTGAGATTCCACGATCCCTGTGTGCGGTGGATTTTTTGCAATGATGAAAGGTCCCCTCCTGGCTTTTGCATCTGCTTTTCTTCACGGTGGGGTTGAGAACCTTGTAAGAACCATTTCAGGTTGCACAAGACAAAGTGAGAGTATTGTTGTTTCCAGCACTTGGAAGCTGCCGAGGACCACATTGGCTTGCAAGTATCACTGTGATATTAGTGGTTAGGTAAATGGCAGTCTTGGTTTTGGAAGCTTATAAGCACGTTTGAAGGTGAAAAATTATCTGTATTATGAAATCAATTGTGATGTGATTTCTACATCTCACTTCACACAAATTCTGTTTGCTCTGCAAGAACAATGACTTTGGCTTAGTTGACTGACTTCATGGCAGTTGATATCGACAAGTTAAACATTTGCTAGGTGCACCACCTGTGCAGGCCTATCTGATCACGTTCATGCTTTTTCTGTCTGTTTCGTTGCACAAGCATGAAGTTTTTATTTATAGAGGCTCACAAAACCAGAATTCTTGCTGTTAGGAACTTTCAGTATAAGTAAGACCCAGTGAGAAAGGAAGGCGTTCCAGAAGATGAAGGAAGTATGTTATTTACTAAATACTTTAGGTTTTGTGCTCTTTCAGTATGTCTTGGAAGCGAGCTCAAAGAGCACCAGAATCAAGCTGAACGGGGTGTGGAAAGAGGAAATTGAAATTGCAAGTGAAAATGTCCCATTGCTTTATTTGAGGAGGGAGCCATGAAGTAGTGGAAAGAAAAGTGATTTGGCAAAGTGTTCTAGGTGGGTTGGACAGATGGAAGAAGGTGAAGGAGAATGAAGATGTGAAGTGAAAGTGTGGCAGACATGTTAAAACTCTGAATGCGATGAGAGAAGCCAGTGGAGGGTGTAAAAGATGACAAAACTTCCTCTGAATTTGCTAGCGTAGAACTTACAGCGATCTGCTACAGAGTTTTTCATTTTCTAATTAATCCAGATCAAGCTATGTTTTAATTTTATTGAGTCACTCTTGCAGAAATGGTCTCCACAGGTTTGAGGTGAATACTGAGGTAGCCGGGGTAAGTAATACACTGAAGGAGGGAGAGGGACTGAGAGGCAGCTCAGAGGGCGTTGACAAGTTTAGTCAAGGCAGAGTTTATGCATTTTGATTATAACAGAAGAGTCCTGCAACGCCCCCTTCTTTGGGAACTGTGTTAGGCTAAGTTGGGCAGTTAAAACACCTGGAAAATTAAATACAATTAACAGTAGTTATACAGTGCCTGTATAACTGGCATTTGCCGTCTTGTGAAAATAGGCTTTGTCTGCTGAAAAGTCCTGTTGAATATGTGTGCGCCCTTAGCAGTTTGCAGCTATTGCCATGTTCTGCTGCTTTGGAGAGTGGAGAGTCTGTAGCACTAAGCAACCTGTTGTCTAAACGTGGCTAGAGCTTGTTCGCTGTAAAGTGGTTAGGACTTGCCAATCTTTTGCAGAACTGTGAAACGTGGATACCTGTTATCACCTATACAGGAAAGAAACCTGTGTTGCCTTAAATTCCCTGATTGCCACACCTGTAGTGGTTTCAGACACAAGCTGAAAAAAACGGAACAAAATAAAAACAACAAAACATCACAACATCCCACCTCCAACAACAGGGGCGGGGGGGGGGGGGGGGGGGGGGGGAGGNNCCCCCCGCCCAAGGAAGCAGCTGTGGACTAGTATACAAACTTTTTTGTCCTAACATATAACTATTTGGGTACAGTTGTACCTGTTTTTTTCTTCTGTAATAGTGACTTTCTTAATGACCTGAGGTTTGTAGAGAGGCAGCGTGTTTCCAGCTCTGTTGGTCTAATAATAGGACCTTACAGCTTGCTGTGCTCAAAACCTCTCTGGGCCCAAAAGCTCATCTGTCTTTCCAGATCTCAATCAACCTTGCCTTGCACGTATTCTTAGATCATTGTGGCTACAGCAGTACTGGAGCATAAATCAGTAACAGATCCAAGCATCAAGTACACATTAAAACTAACTAGATGCAATTTATTCCTCCTCCCAGCTTACTTTTTTCAGGGTACATAGTTCAGGGTGGACTAGAATAAAAGAAGAGGTGTGACTTGCTGACCTGGAAGGGAGGAAGGGAAAAGAACAAATACTTTGTACTGGCTGTCACCTTCTTTCCCGTTCGTGATGTGCGGGAAGACTCAAGCACCGGAGTCTGACCCTTTTCCATGCTGTGAGGATTGTTTGTCTGACCATGGTGCATAGTGCCTATTTCTAAATGGTCTTCAAACTTTTCAAAGCCTGACTATAGATGTGAACACCTGATAAGGGGAAATTGTCCCTTTACTACTTTTTTTTTATCCCAGCACCAAAGGTTCTGTTTGCATTACTTGAGGGCTTCTATTGCTTTTCAGTTGCCTTGTCTGAAGAAGTGCCTCTGTGCTCTCACATGTTCCAGTACTTCATCAAGTGATCGGACCGGTGCTTTTCATTGCTTTCTGCTGAAAGTGCTTATATCTTCTGTTTGTATGTCAGTCTGTCCCGTTTTCTCTTCTGTTTAGTTTACTGTAACTAGATCTGAATTGGCTGCAAGAAAAGGCTTCTGCAGATCCACAATAAAATCAATGTAGCTGCTATTCTGCGTGACCTACATAATTGAATAATTGCTTTATAAACTAAGGTGATGGAGGCTTTGTGCCTAGGTCACAGCCCAGGCAAATTTAATTTCTTCCCAGGTACAGCCATGATTTGGGTGAACCACAGCACACTGCTGATTGTCATGTAGGAGCATGGTGTGATACCCGGAACTGTGATGCGTGGATGGCATTTTGGCGAGCCAGTGGGCCAAATGACTGGTATTAAATGTTAGTTCCATGGGAAAATACTAGTGTCCGCGTGCTCCCATAAATAGTTTACACCATCCTCTTGTAACTTTAGTAATCATAAAATTATGTATCTGGCGAGAGTGTCCTCATGCCTATTGCTCTCTTAAACGCCAAAGGCATTTCTCTTTGTAGTGAAGTCATAAGTTAATAACTAGCCACTATGCACTGAGAAAGTAACTTTCTTGACAGGAAATCTGAGGGCTGATACCTTAATGAAGTTGCATCCTTAACCTTTCTTCTTTTGAAGACTCTTTCTACCTAACGGCCTCTCCTGATTTTGTTTTTTGGAACCTAATATTTCAAGTACTTACTAGTAAAATGATCTGGAGGGTGTGGGGATAGAGGTGTGCTGAATGCCCTGTTGCCATCTGTGGAACTACAGACCAATCAAATTAATCTGATAGGTATTTGCATGATCAGAGCCTAACTGATCATCCGTTTTTGAATTTCAGCAAGCATACTGTCTATCTTGTTTACAACTTTACTGTTCTGTGCCATCCTGATGAAAACAAATTTTTTGCAGGCTTGTGGGCTTTTCTTTTGGCTTGCTGGAGGTTGGAGGTAGTATAATGCGACTTCTCTTACTTCCGCAGAAGTTGGAATCCTTGCAAAGTCCTACATTGATCAAGGGCGGCTTATTCCAGATGACATCATGACACGACTAATGCTGAATGAGCTAAAAGGTCTAGATCAGTACAACTGGCTATTGGACGGTAAGTGAGCATATTGGATATCACTATATGTGGAGAAAAAATCTGCACTGAAAAGCTTGGAGTGCTTTAGTCACTTGTGGGTAACTACATGCCAGTAGCCATCCTCGAGTCTTAGTAACTGGGCAGTATGTGTTGCCAGCTTCTTGTGAAACCTTCAGCAGCTAGTCTGCCCCAGTTTCTTTGGCTGTAAAATGCTTTGGGTACCTCCCGCCTTCAGGGCATTGCAGGGATGTTTAATTCATGTTGAAAAGGATAGTTCAGCACTCCAGTAAAATTTCAAAACTGGCAATTCTGGTAATTCTTATGCTTTATTTCCCCTTTAAAATATGCATTGAAAAGTTTCTTTTTTTAAAGCCTTTTCTTGTTAAAGTCCTTGGGGAATGGAACACTTGAAGAATGGGGCTGAGGAATTATTTAAATGGAAAGGTAGGTATGTGGTGCAGCAACAAGGTAAGTATGGAAAGCAAGTACTGCAGCAGTGCAGTGTGTTATAAATCACTAACAAAAACACTACTTAAGTGCTATGAAATGTCTCTTCCATTTGCTTTTTGGTTCTGTTCTCTAGAGCGAATTGTTCTGCAATTCTGCAGTGGAAGCTCACTGCTTTAGCATTCACAGTAGAGAGAAAATGCATTTGCTGCTGTCTTCATGAACTGAATGGCTCCTGTTACCCCAGCCCATGGGAGTACGGTTGGACGCACAGGACAGAGATAGCACCTAGGCTGGACGTGTGTGTTTTTTTGGATTCTAGTCACAGCCTGTCTCCTTAGATAAAACTAAAAAGTCGTCGGTGTGGCTTTTTGATTAGAGGGAGGGAAAAATCCCACAGTGCTCTCTATCCCTTAGTGCTTTATTATAAATGTTTCTAGTACAACAATCTGTCCTGGTGGCTTTAGTCACAGTTATGTTCCTCCTTAGTGAAGACAAAGGCCTAATTCCCACAGTGAACAACAGCACAATGAAACCTAATCAGTAAAGGAAAGAGCTACAGATGTTTGTTTTTTCTTTAGTTCCAGGTCCTGTGTACACAGTTCCAGCCTTGTGGATCTCGATGTGTAGCAGTATAGCTGGCCACACTGGCAACTCTTAACAGGAGGATGGGTGGAGACTGTAAGAGAATAAATCAATTTCGGCTGCATGTTAACGTGCTGCCTTCTTTACACTTCTGGAGCAGAAATTTTGTCTGCATCAGCATTAGTAACGAGAGTCAGTGAATTACACTAGGGATAGCTCTGGCATAATCGGCTGTGTAGGAACAATATTGTTCTGTTGAAATACATTAACAGAAAGTCATTAGTTTGGTAACTGCAACTCAGAACAAACAGCTGAGGTCAGCTAGGTCAAACTAAATAGAGTTGCTGAGCTGCTTGAATGCTCACTTAGCTAAAATACCCGGAAATGGTAGGTTAGTGGCTTATGGTAGGTTAGTGGCTTCTGGAGTCATAGCAGATGTAGCAGTCTGAGTTGCGGGGAGGGGGGGGAGGGAGGTATGATCTGCTTAGATTTATGTGCTGTATAATTAGGGCACTTTTTTCTGCATTCATGGATTCGTCACAATTCGTATCTTGTAGATTATTTTTTCTGTATCAAGAAAACGCTGTATGCAGCAAACGCTGGTTCAGTTTCCATGAAATGCTTTTGTAAAGGCACTTTGTTAAGGAAGTTTCTCACTACTGAGTCCCAAAGCAAACTCATTTTCCAGCTGCATAACTAAGATGTATGGTGGCTTGTCAATAGGAAGAACAGCAGTGCTGGAATCCTGTCTCTCCCTCTGCTCTTAACATTTAGAAGCACTTCCATGAGATAGTGTGAACATGAGAGAAACAGGATGAGGGCAGTTGATGTCTGTGATGCAAATCAGATGCATCAGACTTAATGCACAAGCAAGAGCTTGGTCTGAGTTAATCAGCTCTTTCCTTTTGTGATGTGTTAGACAAGACACAATAGCCTTATGACCATACTTCTTTTTTTCCTGTTGTAAGACTAGTTCTCGGCTGGTTCCTTCCTCAGGCAATGGACTCATCAACAAATGTTATGAAAGGAAGAGTTTCTAAAGTTGGTACCTATCAGTACTTGCCTTTATGGAGAAGTTACTTATATAGTATGATGAAAATTACAAGCTACTGAAGAACATGAGACTGTGCAAGAGCTTTGTGGGTAGAGGCATTGTTCCAGTGAATCTGTCGTGAAGTAGCATGTTCTGCAGTAGCTTTGACCATTAAAGTTCTTGTGGTCAATTTTTCCTTTTAAATTCTTTGTGGAGACCTTGGGGTTTTTGATCTCTGTTTTTCTGCCCGCTCCCTGTTCCTCTGCCCCTCTAAGTTCACTAGATTTCTGTAGTAGCAACATGTGCCTTTGAAGGCATGCTACCGGAGCCGTGGAGTTCATGGGACAAAATAGAGTGTCCTTCAGACAGTGTCATGACAGATTCTTGTTCAGCCTGAGTGTTCTCACAGTCACCATATCCGAGGATAGTTTCATACACTAGACTTTCCAGAACTCTTTCTAAAGCTTTTTCTAAACTCTTTTCTTTTATGTAAAATTAAGCCTGGACTGCCCCTGGTGGATATACTGGGCTTACTGCAACTGAATAAAATAGGTTGTAATGGTCAGCTCCTTAAGCCAGACTTAACACAGCTGAAAGTAAGAGTTGTCACAGATGTTTCTACGTTGACCCCGAGTGAACTGCCTGTAGCTTTTATTGTTCGAAATGTGTATACAATGCTTTTATTCAATATAGTGGTATGTAGTACATGAGAGTAAGGAGTCTTTTTGCGTTTGGTTGTTACACTTTGGGGAAGATGATTAACTGAAATGAGGAAATCGAAGCTGGGAGGCATTTGACAAGTTGAAGTGTCATGACACACTGAAAAATACTTGGAAAATCTGATGTCTCTTCAACCTTTACAGTATGATAATACTTTTTTTTTTTTTCTGTCTGATAATTATTTTCTCTAATGACTGATTCCAGATAATTCCCACTATAACTCTGCCTTTGGATTTTTATGGAGTTGTTTCCTTTAAAAAGGTTTCCCCAGAACAGTTGCTCAGGCAGAAGCCCTGGATAAAGAATGTCAGGTAGACACTGTGATTGACCTAGACGTGCCATTTGAGACCATAAAATGTCGGCTCACAGCACGTTGGATCCACCCTGCTAGTGGCAGAGTCTACAATCTTGAATTCAGTCCTCCCAAAGTGCAGGTAAGCAATACACATCGGTGTCGGTGCTAAATAAATGTTGTATTGCATTTGGTAATTGCAGTAAAACATTGTTTGCTTATGTTGTTGCAAAACACAACAGCTCGGAAGAAAAAGGCTCATTTCATCTCTTAGGAGCACAGAACCTTTCTGGTAACGCTCTGCCTCTGAGGGTGTGTTTGTGACCTAGTAGAAGCTCAAGCTGATGGAAAATGTGTTTGTCCCCTGCAGAATGAAACACTGTGGTGTTTTGTAAGCTCTTGTTGAAGCTGTTCACTGATCTGGAATACTCTCAGTCTTGCACATGGGCATAGGAGTTTGGCATGTTCTTAGCCTGTTCTGCAAGTTTGCAGCCTGTACAGTCCAAAATGTAGTTCCCTTTTCCTTTCTTCAGAGGACTCATTCTTTCCACATTCGCTTTCTTTCATTCACACCGCATTATCAGTCAGAAGAATCCACTTAATGCTCTCCCTTGTGTTTATATTTAACCAGGACAGGTATTTTCAAGGGAACAGTTGTTGTACTGCAAAATTAGATGTAGGAACTTGCCAGCCAGGGAAGCTACTCAACAGATTGAAGAGGTTGTGGCTTGAGATACCCTGAAGAGGAACAGTAAGCTTGAAAATTATCATTGTATGTTGTTACCTTGAGATTTTTGAAGAACTTGGATTAACCTTAGTGCAACACAGCTTAAGCTGTATTTCA
Source organism: Gorsachius goisagi (assembly GCA_018403395.1). Taxonomy (NCBI): domain Eukaryota; kingdom Metazoa; phylum Chordata; class Aves; order Pelecaniformes; family Ardeidae; genus Gorsachius; species Gorsachius goisagi. The sequence continues at coordinate 17,133 of BOSO01013354.1, forward strand.
TCCTTAATTCTAAATAACTTACCTGTTGGGGCATCACATTTCACCTTGAAGCTCTATTAAGTTACATCAGAAGCATAGCAGGCCTTGTTGGTTTTGGATTTCAGTGTTGCCCGAAGAGGCCAGCTGATGCTAGAAACACTGAAGTTTTTTAAATGATTGTATTATGTAAGCAAGGTAAGCTTGACCATATAAATCCACCTCTAATATAATACAAGTGTTCTGGAACATATTTTCTTCACAGCTTCATGAACAGAGCAGCTTACTGAACACTGAAGGTCATTGATTTTCTGAAACTGACTGCCAGAACACAAGCAAGAAAGGAAGAAAATTTTGTGGTCTAATTGACTTTGTATTTGCAATATCACTCGTGTTTCCACTCTAAGTGTCAGGTTCGACTTGTCTTTAGGAAAAATCTAAATTCTTGAGGATTTAATTAAAAGTATGAAGGAGCAAAGAATCCTTTATATCTGCGGTGGGTCATATAATGTCCTTAGATGCACAGTGATTCAAGGCACCTAAAAAGGAGCCAACTTTTATGTCACTAAGTAGTCCTTCATAAGATATGCCAGTGATCAGTAATGTCTTCAGTCACTGCTGGTTTCAAGGCCTAAAAGCTCCATAATCACTTAAAGCACTTCAGTAAATTGGAGGTGAGATGTGCAGTAAAGGGGGAGCTGTCATAGTTCACATACAGTCCCTACCTCTGTTTACTAAATCCTAGAAAAACTTCAGCTTGCTTTTATACTGGTTTTTGTACAGCTGTTGCTAAATGATAACTCTTCCATTTTGCGACTTAAAATCAAAGGGACATTTAACTCCTTTCCCCATTTCAGTATTGTCAAACAAAGGTCCAATTGGTCTCTTGACTGTTTGCTGTTATGCAGGAACATATTGCCAACAATATTGTTTTCTCTCATATATGAAGGTTTTGTCTACATATTTCCCATATTCAACAAATGTTCCAGAGGACAAATTAGTCATGTTACTGTGACCTGATGTTCATTGCCAATACTACAAAAGTATTTTAACTGATGGACTGCTTTACTGAAAACTCGACGTCTTATATTGCAGATAAGATACAGACAGTAGCCTTTCTCTTTATAAGCAGAAGTCTACACCTTGACTAAGTGGAAACTGATCATAATGTTAATAGAAAAGAACAAAAACCATACTTTAACAGAAATAAGAAATATACACCAGTGTTTGCTTTTACCCGTGATTAGGGCATTGATGATATTACTGGAGAGCCACTTGTTCAGCGTGATGATGATAAGCCAGAGACAGTTACCAAGAGGCTGCAGGCTTATGATGCACAAACAAAACCTGTTCTACAGTATTATCGGTAAGTAGTGAAATCTATTCTTCCACATTCTAAAAGCTTCTTCCACATGACCGTAGCAAGGAACAGATCTCTTAAATTGCAGAGATACTGCAACAGTGAACGTGCTATGAATAGCAGTGTATCTTTCACCAACTCAGTGAGAAATCAACCCAGTAAAATGAGTATGTCTTCCAGTGTTGCATGAAACGTTTTCAGGAGCGAGCTTAGCAAAAGAGCCTTTCACTGCAGCCGTATTTAGCTTTACAAAGAGCGCTATGCTCTGTTCTGAACAACATAAGGTAACAGGGACAGTTCCTTTTTTTTTGAAGATTTAACAGTATTTTCTCTTCTGGATATGTAAGTAGAAGCCCTGCTAACAAGGGCAAGGGGTTAAGAACCAATACACAAAAAAACTGTTAATGAGGATTTGAAAGTGGCTGTTCCAAGAACAGGACTGTGACAGGCACAGCTAGCAAGACTCTTTGGGAATAGGTAGCTGTTTGGGAATACTGCCATTTGCACTATGGAATCATAATAAATTCTTAGCTCCTTTAAGAGCAAAAATCGTACACCAAGTTTCTGTTCATGTAAAGCTGCAAATACCACATTGCTAATATCCATATAATAGTAGGTCACTATGCAGTAGATCACTTTGTAGTCTTACCTCGCCGAGACAAATAAGTCAGACTCTCTGACAACAGCCTGAAGTGACTGTCTTTCCTCTGTCTCCATATCCACCACCCTTCATTACACTCTTAACTGTTGAGCAGAAGACTAGAAGCTCCATCTTTGGGATGGTTACATTTTAAAGAAGAGAGTATTTCTGGATTGACAATCATTTCCCTGACTTTGTAGCTTTCTGAAGTGAAAAAATGCCTCAAATCACCCCAGTAAGACAGAGACCTAAGCTATTATTATTACTGGTAACATCATACTTTATAGATAAAACTAGTTACTAGGACTAATTCAGAGCAACTTGATTGTGCCTGGTTCACTTGCTTGTTCTGATGCACCTTCTTTGATCATTGAGGTGTAACTCAAGGGTCAGTCAACTGGGTTAGTCACAGTTGTTTCGGTGACTGCTGTATAGCATGTGCTGTATGACTGCATCGCTGCTTATTTTTACCCTTCGTAGTTTGTTATTAAGTATGCTGTGGACAGCGGTCAGTTTTATGAACTGATGTGGTCAATAGCTCGCTGTTTGAGGAACAGAGTAGTGCATGTCCAGCCTGCATTCCCAATGTTATGGCTGTTCTTGGTGTTAAATCATATGCATATTCACGCACTCTTCCCAGGGCAATCTTAAACTGAGGTGGAGGTCCTGGAACATTTACACAATTTGACTTCTGTAATGCCTTCTTCTTTTTCCTCCTTAGGGAAAAAGGGTTACTGAAATCCTTCTCTGGAACAGAAACTAATAAGATCTGGCCACATATCTATGCTTTCCTCCAAACCAAGTTGCCAGATGTGAGCCAGAAAGATGCTGCCACTCCCAGGTGAAAATAGGTCTAACTTCTGCTCATCTGTTATAGCTCACACTTCATTACATGAGACTCAGTAATCAAGGATTTCTCTAAGTAGTCTTAACAGACTGATCAATAATTAAAGTCTAATGTTGTCCTTAACTTACAGTATGAGAAAACTTTGTTGCCTGTGGTCCTCACTTTAATGCTGTATTTTTTATATTAAATATAATATAATTTTTATAATATAGTAACTGACTTTAACAAAAGCAGCTACTCTTGTGTCTCTTATTCAGAAAATACTTCTGTTTGCAAATACTGACTGGTGAAGGAAACACATTTCAGAATACAGCTTAATTACAAAGCACATTTTACTCAGTCATGAAATGTATTGCAAAGCAACAATAAGGACACAAAAGCATGTTTCTTGAATGTGTGATAGTTGGGGCCAGCCAGAAGCTGTGGGGAACCATGGCCACCATTCTGTAAACAGCCATTTCAGACCAGAACTGGCATCCATATAGGTTGATCTCATAGAAGACAGTCACCTTCTTTTAGCTTTGCTTGCACAGATGTTAGGTGATTTTTGCTGGGCTCAAATTACCCTTAACACTTCCCTGGATGATTGGCCTTATTACTGTGTTTATATTTCTGCCTTCAGAGCAGATACCTTGCAGGCATGAGACATGGAGTTTCAGTGATGTGTTATGTTTTACATTCAGTAAAGCCTCTGTCCTTGTGCAGCTCTGGAAGACTTTATTAGTAAAAATACAGCAGATACTGAGCAGATTAAGTGTAATCTGGTAAGCCTGTAGCTAGATGATCTTGACTAGAGAATGTGTTTTTTCAAATACAGTAGAAAAGACACAAACTGCTCATTGATGCCAACACCAGGATTTCCAGTGGTGAAATTATTAACTTCGTCATATTACTGTAGCAATTCTATGGTAGCAATTGGACTGTTTTTCATGAGTTCATACTACTAATTCATGTGTCTGACCTGCTCTTGTATTTATTTATTCAATAGATACCTAGAGCTACAAATCTCCACAGGCCACACTTTTTAACAGCCCAGGTAATGCACACATTGCTGTTTTTCAGTGAACTCTCCTAGCCCTTTTTTTATGCTGACCAGATTGAGGGTTTCAAGAAGAGTCAGCAAAACCTGAGGAACAAACTGCTCTATTTAGGCAACATCTGAAGTAGCTGTGTCCTACTAACGCAGGTCCCATTCTCTATTTGCATTGACTGTAAACAACTACAGCACAGTGGTGCTGACATACTTTGGACTATGCTTGCACGTCTAGTTTTAGCATTATCAAGACACATTTGAGTCTAAGAAAGATGGTCATTGTAGAATTTGTAAAGCTTTTCTATTACTATACATGAACAATATGTGCAGCAGTTATCACTGCAAGCAGCTTTCCTTACATTTTAAAGGAAGCTTGCCAAAGGTTGACCATTTGTACTTTCATCTTCACAAAGTTGACAAAGATGCTGTAGACTGAGTGAGTTTAGAGATGCAGATCCTTAAAAAGTCATGGTTAGAAAACAGTAGCTACCACATTACAATGAGAAACCCTGATGCGCTGCTTACTTCTATTTATGCATTTTGATCTTGATAAAAAGCAGCTATGCTTGGTTTTTTGCCAGCCAACATAAGTTTCAGTTAGCCAGAAGAAGGGGGAAGGAATCTCCTTATGATTTGACACTTATTCCCACCCCATGCAATTTTAGCCCCTAGAAACTTTAAAAATAACTTTCAGTATATCACAGATTGCTAGATCAATGTGGCTCTACTGCCAGTGGTAGCAATTGCAAGTCACTGTGCTACACTGCCCTTACTACCTTTGTGCATAACGTGCAGTTAAAAAACTCCCTGAAGTTATTTTTCCTTAATAATGAATTAATTATTAAGGAGGAGGCAGTGTTTACTTATCCTCTCTGGAGTATTTGTTAAAAAAAAAAATTTACTACTACTACTGAAGTTATCTCTAATTTGCATCTGGGGCAGAACTGCTGCTTGCTCCTTTATCCTGTGTCTCCGTGTAAAAGAACTGCTTGAGAATACATGGCACATGAAAAGCTACTTCTATCAGTGGATCTGGAGTTCCTACTTTTGCTACTGCTTTTGTACTAATATGCGCTATATATACATGTATATACTGCAGACTTAAGACTTTTCCCTATCTCTGCTATAGCTGAAGCTGAAAATTACTGGATCTCAGCACATCTTTTGTATGAATTAGCAACTGCGGGTAGACTCTGTTCATTGAATTATGGAAATCTAGATACCTTCCAGATCTTACACAACATCAGAACAATACCATAAAGGACCAAGAGTGGGCACTGATACCATTATTTGAGAGATGATCTGTCTTCCAACTGCAGTATACATTTTTATAGACAGAACTGCTGTAATAGCAAGTTAGAACAGCAAGGTAGAACTCTGGATTGCAGAGGTTCTGTGGAAGGCCTTGTCTAGAAATAGTATTGGGATTTCTAGCTCCTCAAACAGGAAGCTTTTAATGATTTTGCACTTTAATTTTTTTGAGTTGGCAAAGTCAGAAACCCACTTTAGTTTACTAGCATATGGCATACCTTTCAAACCCTACATGACACCTCACCCTGTATGAGCTGCGACAAAGCTTTTTGTTTAAACTTAAGTCTTAGCCTAACCCTTGTACCTCAAGTTCTTCCATCCCCTCCACTAAATTCTCCCCATAATGGGACTTGGTTTAAAAAAAAGTAAATCTGAAGTTAGCCTTACAAACAAGAAGAGAGTTAAGACTCTCAGAAATTACATAACCAAGCACTCATATGTAGACAAGCATTGCTTACATTTTAGGACAAAACAAAGTTATGTTTAATGAAAGCACAATGTAACATTTAAATCCCCTTAGTAGAGGTAGATAGCCACTGTTTTAATCTAATCCATTCAGATCTGAAATACTGATACCAGATATTGATTTATTGCTATTAGTGATAATCAAATTTGAGAGCTTATAATGTCAGCAAGGTAGCATGAATACAGTTGTGATCTCCAAGATTCATAGAGTAAAACATGTCCACAGCTGTAGTAAGACAATAGCAGATTCTACCAAGAATCTACTGCTTCTTGTAAACATTGTATTTGTGCAGATTTTTTTTTTCATACTTTAATTTCTAAAGTAATGAAAGGCAAGGTTAGTAGCAGAAAACACATCCAGTTTCACATTCGGCAATGAGAACCCTGCTCTTCAAGGACAACCAAAAACCTAGCAGCACATCTTCAAACAATATTACAAGTTTTTTCTGAATTACCCACCTTTCAAAATCCCTTCCCCCCTAAAACCAAACCACAACAACAACAAAAATCTGACACCAAAAATAAAGTGCAGTACCCAGAAAAATAAGTGTCAAGAAAATAGCCATGTTTGTTTCTTTGGGGGGCTGGGGTGGGGGGGTGAGGGGAGGAAGAAAAAAAAAAAAAAAAAAGTAGTTGGCCTCAGTCATAAGAGTATTATACTGTGTCCATCATTTTGGATTCGTCTTCATCTCTTTGTATCACAGAGTTTAAATTGCAGACATCTGTATTTATGGAACCTTGTAGCTCAGCTGTGTTCTGAAACAGATGAAAAATTGACAGCTTAATTCTCCATAATTGTATATATGGAGGCAGGGGGAGAGAGAGAAACAGAGAGATTTTAGCCTAAGTTGGACTCTTTAGTGTTGTCCATCTTAAGATAAGGCAAATTTGCAACAGTAAGGAAATAAACTCTGAAAAAATCGTCACGCAATATTATCTCACTGTGTCAAGAATTCTTTAAGTTTGCTGGCATAGCTTGTTTGTGGTCTCAGTATTTCTAGCACTTGACTACACACTTAAAATTCAGCTCTTGGATCTTACTTGAGAGGTACTTTAATCAAATTATTTCAAGTAGTTTCAATTGTGACTCCTTCCTTAATACATAATTTTTTACAGTCTTAAGTTGCTTCTTCATTCCAGAATGTGGCCATCACTACTACTGTAACAAAAGAGCTAAGTACCCTCAGTTTCCTTTTATCACAACAGGAGACTTTTCGTAGGCTTGACTTACCTGAATGAATAGGATTAGTCATTTTACATTGAAAGCTCATTTCACTGCTTGTGGTGAGGATTGTGAATACAATTCTAGCCTCTGATCAGTTTTGTGTTGCAGTGCGCATTTTAAGCATGAAAATGCAAGGGCACTGAACTAACATATGCTTTTGACTTTATGCTGATGCTTTTTGAATTCCAGCAAGTAAAAAGAAAGACCATATATGCCATGCATATTGATAATACTGCACGTTATATCCTGAGCACTAGCACTTCTAGGAATAATTCTCTTTATATTTCAGAAAGGTACAGCTTCTGAAGGCAGGACCTAATCCTACTTTAGTTAAATTAACTTCTAGAAATAATAAACCTACCTGTGAAAAAGATGTCAGCTCTCCTAGAAGACCAGGATTGACACTGAGATCATGTAGTAACATAGTCTGAAAGCCATGTGATTGTGACCAGATTCTTACTCTTGTCTTGAATGCCTCAAGCTCATTTTTAAAAGCCTCAAAATAGCCTTCTCCTGTCTGCAAAGAGAAAAATGAAACATTTGCACTTCAGCCAGATTTACTTTTGAGTTGTAAGCATACACAGTGCTGAAAAAAACCACGCAGTAATGCATGTTATAGCCTTTGGGGAATAATAACTGTGAACATTTCAATAATAATAATAAAATTAAATTTAAAATTAAATTTCAGGTATATTTCTTTTTAAAACAATCTGTAGTATTTATATGTGGAAGCAAAGTAATTGATTTATCTAAGGACATTTAAAAATAGATCTAATTTCAGCCTCCCCTTTATTCCAACTCAGAAGCCAGTACCCTTAGAAGAATGTGCTTGTAGCACTCTGACTCTGTAAAGCACAAGCTGACTCGCATTTCAATTGAACTCCTCATTTAGGCAATACTGAAATCCATCAGAGTCTTGAATAACTGAATACAGTCTACAGCAAACCATGGTTTCAGTCTTCCCACATTTCTCCTGCATAGCTCTGGAATGCTCTATTTCAGTAATGAGAAAGGAATACTATTTTGCGCCCCACTATGAACTGCAGATGAAATAGAAAGTTGTGAAAACATGGGTGTAATTAGCCCAAATCAGTCCTTAAATTGGTCTATTTTTACTGTTGTTACTTAGTTATTACTTGTGTATAACACCCCTGCTGTCTCCCTGTTGTATCTTGCTTTCCCTGTGGGATAAGCAAAATCCACTAAACTTTCATTTTCAGAATTGGAATTACACCAGAATATTCTGTCTAGAAAAGAATTGCTAACAAAACACTTCCCATAAACCTAAGTCAGTGAACAAAACACTTGGCCTTTTATGATTAGGAAGAAACCTTCTCTAAAACACTGGTCCCTTGTACAGCATCAGGAGTTTCTCCCATCATTACCTAAGTTGACTTACTTTGGCTTTTTGGAAGAAGAGACGAAAACAGCCTCTTGGATCCACATTGCAGCTTCTGGCAATTTCTATAATAAACTGCATTACAACTGCTTGGTGTGCTACTTGCTCCATCAGAGCTCTTTTCTGGAAAGAAAGAAAAAAAACAACCCAACAAAAAAACCCAAGTTACATTTAAAAAATACTTCCTGTGATTATATTTCTAAAATTCAGCATAATTTACTTTTGTTTTAGTTCCTAAACAGATGAGAACTGGTGTTCACAGAAGCAAGGGACCGATAATTAGCTATAGCCAGACTCTATGTGACAATGCACTACAGAGTTTTTCTTCCAAAAAATTAGAGAGAGGGTGGGAAGAACAGTTAAACAGCTAATGAAGTTGGTCAACTTTTCTATAGTGCAAGTGGGAAACTGTATACTTGCAAACAATTTAAACATCTTCTTTGTACCTGTTCAGCTTCTAGATGAAAACACCACAACATGAGATATCTAGATGTTTCTTCACATACAAGATATGGGTGATCAGACAAAAATCTCTGACTATCATCCCATCTGCTCAGCATACCTAATAAGGGAAACATAGTTAAGATATTCTAAATGGATAAATGATTTAATGCAGCAAGGAAGTTACTTGCATTGATACCTCAGTACATGTAACACCTTTGCAATTCACTAACCTCAAAATGACAGCATGCAGCTAAATTTGGGGGTTTTATTTATACATCTAACAAACGCTGAAAGAGCATTACCAGAAGGTATAATCAGACTTTGAAGATACTAAAAGTGGATTTTAATAGTCAGAATTTCCCACATTTGAATGCATCTCTACCATCATTGATAAGTTATTTGTAATTAGTCCTCACACACACTAAGAAGTGGTGTAGATATCTAATAGTTACATCATCAAATAGTTTAAAAAGTTTATGGATAGACATTTACATTCAGTGATTCTAACAGACAAATCCTCTAAATGTTCGCAAATAAGAATGCAAAGAAAAGAATGTGTAATCTGTCAAAAATTAAAGTTCTTCTAACACATGGTGTGCTAGGTTTTTAGGAAATTTGAATATAGAGGAGCAGGCTGATCTCAAAAAGCAAAGCCACATTAGTATTGGAAAGTTAACTAGAACGTTGAATCATGATAGCATGAAGCTACCTTCATGTAAACAGCTGAGTTTAAAAATCAGAACTCAATATACTCAGACCACTTCTTAAAATTGTCCTTCATGTATCACTGACAGCCAAGTCATTACTGGCAACAGGTACCAGATGTACAGCTTTACCCGTCTATCAGTGTATAATTATAAACTGGGCTAAAGATAATTCAGTGCTAATGACCTAAGCTAATCTTAATTCTAGCAAACAAATGCCTGAAGAGAAAGTAATGGCTAATAGTTCTTTTGGCTGTTTTCAAGAGAGCTATTCCACTTAAGTTCTTCATTGCTTGGAAGCCAGAGCAGGATCCAGAAACAGGACTTGTGCAATATGGCGGGCGAAGTCCACACTGCCCCTCAGCAGCAGTTAGCACAAAGCAAGACACTTGAAAGAGCATTAATGTACCGTCCCTTTTTACAATGGACTTACATATTTTAAATTAAAATAACAACATGGCTTTGAATTCAGGAAGTAAGAAAAAAACTGATGACCTTCTGTAATAAGGTTTGTTTCTGTAACAGCTTAACCTGAATTTAGACAATGAAGTAATTTTGCCCAACTCTTAGCTAGGAAGCCTGCAAGAAAGCCGCCTTTTTTTTCTGATGAAACACACAGCAGGGGAGGTGTCTTCTGATTCCCGCTATCATTACAATAAGCAGGTAAGGTATTTGAGAGGACCTGTGCCTATCATTGCTATTTGCATACTCTGACAGTGTTGTGCCTCAGCTTGGTACTTGCAAGGCTTGCTAAGGCTAACAGGGCTAGAAACCCTTTCTTTGAAACAGTTTAGGATCCTTTAGAAGCCAAACAGCTCAATCAAAATGAGTTTGTACAAAGAATGGAATTTTGCCAACTCAGTCCTGTTCTTGATTGTTCTGAAATTCCAAATATGGCTATACTATACCGTAGTCTGAATTCAGCCTGTAACCAAGAATAGAAAGCACTCCAAAGAACGATCAAAATTTCAGATTACTTTACAAGATCAGTTTTGTGTTTAATTGCATTCAACAGTTATGACAGAGCTAAGGTGACACCTAGTGGATAATTAAATATAATTTTAAGAAACACACAATTCCATGCACACATGGCTTAATAGCCACCAGAAAAACAGGTATTAATAAGAGAAGACAGCTATGGACAATCCCATGCATTTTTATATACACAACTTGTATTTCCATGAATGCCTCTGGCTTTTCCCACCGAACAGCAGAATAAGTTGCTAGAACTTTAGTTTTTAGGGCTTAAGCCCATTTGAGTATTAGTTTCAATTGTTTTTTTAAAACTAAGTTCTTATTGGTCACAGGAACTAACAAGCTTCTACAGTTTACACCTTATTTTGCTTTGAAATTATTATCTGTCCTGATAAAATAAAGCTGAACAGTCCATTAGCCAGGTCTTTGATTTGTTAGGATTCGTTCTGTAGAATAAGGAGCAAACCCACACAAACTGTGTAAGTTTGAATTGCAAAGTGTTGGAAAAAGCACACTCACCAAAGTGTCTAATCTTCTGTTCATGTTTTTGCATAAGTGGTTCAGACACATTTTCATCTTCCATTTCTTTCCTTTTTTGATTAATAAAACTCTGAGGAAGAGAAAAATTGCGCTGTCACAGAAACTCCAGACATACCTTTTTATGATATATAGGAGTATTGTATTTTAGCATGTTACTATTTAAAGAGCTATGTTCTAATTTTAGAGTCATGTCATATATTTGAGAAAGTTTTCTTTAAAAAAAGTGCATTACCTAATAATAGACTTTAAAAGTCTGACTATAGTCTACTGACCAAAGAACTCATGAGAAAGTTCTGTCCTCCGGTAGGAACTTACTAATCTGTCAACAATGAGAATCATGTACATTGCAGCCTGGATGTAGCTAAGTCAGTGAAATTAGGAGATGTGCTAGCTGTTCACATTAAGTGTGACATCAAAGCTGAGGTTCTACTATTAAGAAGTTTATGCTAAATAATCTGTATCATGGTAGTCATTGTAAGAGGCAAATTAACAGTTTCACATTTTAAGAATTTGGCACAGCAGAGAAGCACACTCTTCATGTGAAGAAACTATTGTCCAGCGCATTTGGCAATACTTGTACTACACAGAATCACAGAGTGGTTTGGGTTTGAAGGGACATTAAAGATCATGTAATTCCACCTCTCCCTGCCGTGGGTGGGGACATCTTACACTACATCAGGTTGCTCACAGCTCCATCCAACCGGACCACTACTGCTTCCAGGTATGGGGCATCCAAAACTTCTCTGGGCAACCTGTTCCAGTGTCTCATCACCCTCACCGTAAAAAATTTCTTCCTTATATCGAATCTAAACCTACCCTCTTTCAGTTTAAAATTGTTGGCCCTTGTTCTATCACTACAGGCCATGGTAAAAAAAATCTCCATCTTTCTTATAAGCCCCATTTATGTATTGAAAGGCCGCAGTAAAGTCAGTAAGGACTCCTCAGCACCTTCTCTTCTCCAGGGTGAGCAACCCCAGCTCTCAGCCTGTCCTCGCAGGAGAGGTGCTCCAGCCCCCAGATCATTTTTGTGTCCGTCCTCTGGACCCACTCCAACAGTTCCATGTCTTTCCTGTGCTGAGGACCCCAGAGCTGGATGCAGTGCTCCAAGTAGGGTCTCACCAACGGAGCAGAGGGGCAGAATCACCTCCCTCAATCTGCTGGCCACACTGCTTTTGATGCAGCCCAGGGTACGGTTGGCCTTCTGGGCTGCAAGTGCACATTGCTGGCTCATATCTAATACCTAGATGACAAACACAAGTTCTGATCTGCACTTCCAGTAGAGAAATGTCATCCAGATTTGTAATATGAGTGCAGCTTGCTCCTTTTCATGAGGCAAAGTAAGGAAAAAGAAAAAAAACCCCTGCTTTAACACACACTTTGTTTTTGTGCTGTACTGGACACACGAGACACTGAAGACTAGTAGGAATGACAATAAAAGAGGCTAACAATTCTTTTCACACACACCGATACGGGTCATACCTTATTAAATACCTCCTTACTAACAGGATCTGTGTTCCATAGATTCTGTCTTTCCCTCTGGTTTAGTGCTTCTTCTTTTCTTCTCCACTCTTCTTCTCTCCATCTCAACTCTGCAGCTTCAGCCTTTGCTTGAGCAGATTCTTGATCGCAGGATTCTGAATTATGCAGTGCTAAGCTACCAAGTTTTTGCTGGGCTTCTGCTAGGTTCCACGTGCATTCTACAGAGTGCTTCACAAACTCTCTTTCTTTTTGGCAGGCTAATTCAATCCCTTGGCTGTATGTCTATGAGGAAAACCAGACATGCTGTTTATGGAAGGGAAAATTGACAGTTTACAGTTTGTACAGGAGCAGACAGGCCTAAATCCCAGAGATAATGCACCTGGAAAGCACCTTAGATATGCAGTGTTACATTCACAGGAGTGCTGAAGCATAGTATTGTACAGCTAGCTGGTTTTTAGAAAGAGACTTCCAACTGAAGCTGTTTAAACTATGTTAAGTGCAGCTGCAAAATCATGGATCACATACTGATAGCAGATAGAATGTAAAAATACTTTTGACACAGCTGAAACCCCTCTGGCTATCTTTGGGCTGCAATGCTAGCAACACCCAAGTGCAAGAATACTCTGAATATATACTTCTGAGAAGAAAATACCGCTTTTTTGATGTCAGATCAGAACAGCAAAGTAACTGCTGCTGCCTGCATTCCAGTATGGATTAGTACCCAACAGATGGCCAACACCTTCCCTTGAACTGACAGTGAAAGTGGAATTTTAAGTTATGAAGTGGCTGAGGCCCAGCATAAGCATATGCTCCTTTTGGTCACAACTATTGAGGAGGTCACCACCCATAGCTGGGAGAGAAAAGTGACCTCTTAAGCAACAGTGCTTATATTACTTCGATGTGCACGCTGGGAATTCACACTCGGTAACTTAAGAAATTATCCTGTAACGCATACACTGTGCCTTCCCACCAAGAGTGGGGAAAAAAACAAGCACATGCATTTGTTCCTCAGCCTTCCAGTGCCACATCATGAAGTCTGCGGTGCTGATAACCTCTGGCAGAGGGACACGAAGGACATCACCAGTTGTGAACAATTACTTGAAGGAAACTTTAATGCAGGTATGTCAAAATTCTTGCGCCAACTTTGTTCGAGAATTGCAGCATTTTTCCTTTTTTTGTAACAAGATGAAAATTTCATTGTTGGGAAAACAGATGCAACGGCAGCTTCTCGCAAGGACGCGCAGAATTCCTGACAACATATTTATGAAACGCCGACTTGCCCTCGCCAACAGAGGCACACACTCCTCACGCGTCTGTGGCTCAGACACAAGGATGCTGGGATAACTTCAGCCCAGCTCCACATCACTTGTCAGGCGTGGAACTGCTACTCACGGGTGGTGGCCGACGTCAGACCTCCCCTCCGGCGGCAGCAGCCCACCCGCCCCTCTTGGCGTGCTCCAGGGCGGCAGAGCGGCCCCGGCAGGGAGCGGACGCTTCCACATACCCCCGCCCCGACACGCACCGGGCTCCGCCGTGACCCGCATCCCTCCAGGGCCGCCTCCCCGCGGGGGTGGTTGGGCTGAAGCCGCCGGAGCAGCCGAGACGCCCGCAGCACCGACCCGCTCCGCTCCGCGCCGGCCGGAGCCGGGGAGCTGCGCCACCGGGGCCGGCAAGCGGCGGCAGGGGGTGGGGGCGCGGATGTACCTGCACTTCCGGCAGGCGCTGACGGGAGGCGGGAGCCTTCCCCCGCTCCTCGTCCTCCTCCGACGGCGGGCCGCCGTCCCGCGAGCGCGGCAGCCACACCGCCATCCCCGCCGACCGCCGTCCCCGGCCGCCCGCGGCGGTTACACACCTCACCGGAAGTGAAGCAGCGCACCACTTCCGGCAACCTAAGCGCACCGCCGCGCTCCCGCCCCCGGCGCCGGCGGGCGGGGCCTGCGCCCGCCGGTGCCGGGCGGGCCGTGCTGCGCCGCGCCGTGCCGGCGAGCCTGCCCCTGCCCCGCGGCAGGTCCGCCGCCGCGCCCGCCCCAGCCCCCTGCGCGGCTCGGCCGCCGGTATCACGCAGTGCCCAGCGGTTACGGCGCCGAGGCGCTCCCGCGTGTCCCTGCTCGGAGTGCCGTGTTCCGGGCCTCTTCCGTGCCGGCGGAGAGCCGGCCACCTCCCTGGAGGCTACCGCAGGGCGCTGACTGGTCATATGTGTGCGTGTGTATAGCCTATATGTATTTAAAGAAAAATAAAGACCACGCGCCTGCGGGCGCGCTTGCAGAAGCCGGCACGCACCCAGCCGCTGCCCGGCGCCGCCGTGAGAGGCCCCGAGGGGGCGGGACGGGGTCGCGCGCCGCGGCCGGTGGGGCGCCGCTGTCGCCGTGGCAACGCGGGCCGGGCCGGGCCGTCCTCCCGCCCAGCCCCGCCGGCGCCGGCCCCGGCGCCGCGGCCCGGACGCCGCTGAAGGCGGTTGCGGAGCTGGAGGCTCAGGCGGTAGGTCTGCGGGCGGAGTGGGGTGTCCATGAGGGCGGTAGGGAGGGAGGGGAGGAGCGGCGGGGCGCTGTTTGAATATTTGTGTTTGTGCATCTGTAACCGCACCTCCCGTTCTGAGGGCTCCTGGGAAGCCGTTTGGTTTTTTAACAGCTTGGTTCTGCTCTGGGAAGGGAAGTTAATGTAAAATGGGGTCTGCCCGTGCAGTGATAGTACCCCTGCGGAGATTAAAACGTGCCCTCGTTGTAGCCCTCGTTTCTCATCCGTGGGTTTTTTAGCTCTTCTTCCTCCAAACAGGAGGCACTGCCTGGTTCTTTGGGGTTTGCAGGCATAAAGTCTGCTAGAAAGGGTGTGTGAGGAAAAGGTTAGACTAAATGTGGCTTTTTCCTTGCTGTGCGGTGTTTATTTAATGAAGGGGATTACTGCTGTTGGGCAAATGGGTAGTTCTAATACGTCGCTCATAACGGGTCTTCTCATCAGATGTTAGAAAAAAAAAAAGGGTAGTTATCACTTGTTTGTTTCCTTTTAGGTATCAAATGTTTCTGTTCTGTGTAACGCCAAGGTCTGTGAAATCAGTCCCTGTTACATGATCTGATAAAATAAGTCCAATATACATAACGAGAGAGGTCCCAAGGGAAGATCTTAATCTGGCACCCTTTCGAGATTATCAGTAGTAAAGCCAAGGGCCTGCTGAGTCCCTTCTGAGATAAGAGTTCTGCAGACATGGACGGATGCGTATGTGTGAGACTGGACTAAGGAGTCTCGTGAGCATACTTTTTTCTTTCCTAAGGCTACATGTCCTGGTGTGTTTCTGCTTGAGGAATGTGACATTTTTCTCAGTGTGTGCCTCTTGCGTCAACACAAAGAGACAGAATGCCTTCCTCCTGTTTTCCCTCTCGTTTCATGAGAAGGACGTGCTTTGAAAAAGGTGACTTTCACTTGTTAGATGCCTTGGGCTGGCAGGTCTAATGTCTCGAGCCTTGTAAAACCTGTAATTCACTCATAATCTTATTTTTCTTTACAACTGAAACGTTATTCTTGTTTCACATGTATTTCAACATAACAAGATGAAGTATTAGGCCCATTCCTGGAATGGAATAGATTTTAACATTTCTTTAAGATTTTATGGTCTGGAGCTTTGACAGCGGTGGTTTTGAGTGGTCATCTCTCACATGGACGGTTTTTAGCTAATCTCAGTAATGGCAACAGTGTGTATGAGTGCAGCTGAATTTATTCTGTTTCAGGAATAATTGTTCTAGAAGCAATATGATACCCCAATTCTTCTATGTCTATCATCTATTCAAGATTTTTGTCGTTACAACAGACATGTGACGTAAATGAAGATCCAAATAAATGATAGACAAATGGTTTTGCTGCCATTTTACATGCCACGCTAACACCTGGAACGAGTGAGAACAGGAGTCTTTGGTGTATTTTTCCTGTACTCTACTCTATGCTCATTGGTTATGGTTCTGGTGAAGGGTATTTTGTGTTTGCAGATTGCTTTTAAAAAATGGTGTGAGACAGAATGGCTATGTCCGTTGACAAGCAAATCCATGCTGAAGCCATTGCAAAAGAGGACTAGACGAAGTTAGAGAAACATTCTTACCTATTTATTTCCGACTCTTCTTCATTCTTTTTCAAACCTCTCCAGCTGTCTGTTTCTCTAAAATTCTTTGCATCTGACCCACAAGAGGCCTTTCCTTGAGCCACATGATTAATTTCACTTTTCCCTTGTGGTTATTATTGACACAAGTGAAAAGCTACACAGTTAATAGATCTGAAAGCTACAAAATAAAATTTCCATTAGGGCCTTCACCCTGTCTCAAGGGGGATGCAGCTCTGAACTAGTCTTCAGTCTTCCTGCAATAAAAGCCCGTAGCCACGTTCTGACCAGAAGTGGGTAATATAACCGGCTTCTATAGAAGAGTAGTTTTCTGTACATTTACCTAGTCATAAGAGGAGCATTAAAGTAATTGTCATGAAGCAGATGTTGTTAGATAAGTTCATCTTTTGTCTTACCTCACAGTACTGTGATTTTGTGCCTGTGACCCTCGTTAGTAGGTGTTAACTACCATGAAGCAATACAATTTCTTAGGGAAAAAATGATGTTGCACAGCCCTCTCAAAAAAATACATATGAAGAAGGATGTTGGCACATTCAAAAGAAACAAAAAAACCCAGCAAATACTGATAAAATAAGTGGGATGCAGCTGAGGGCAGCTTTGTTACATAGGTGGAATGTCCAGCGTGGATGCCCAGATAAAATCAGTGGTAAAGTTTCCATTTACTTCAAAGGGGACAGAATTTCATGCTAAAGCGTAAGAGTAGTATCTTTGAATAAGACATAATTCATTGTAGTAAAATAAAGCAGAGCTAAATACAGAAAAATGCATTTGGATTTGTTTCTTGAAAGACGTTTCATAGATGATATCTTAATTTTATTTTTGTAAGATATTTGGACAATCTTTACATAATATATAGAAACAGGAAAACTTCCTCACACCTTCTCATTTGTCTATAATCCCTGTGGAAATTTACCTATGCTTTAAGGTGCTTCAAATTAGGGCTTTTAATTTTTTCTTTTGGGATGTGTCCTATTGGATTGGCCAGGAATTCAAGTGTTTTCCAAACATAAATTTTCTAATTGTAATTGTGGTTCTGCTGGTTTACAGTTCATAGAATTGCACAGTAAACATGATAATGTTTCCTACAAATGAATATGCAATTTCAGCTTTAAAGCATTTTTTCCAAAATATTGTGTAACTTTAAAAATGTAAATGGCATCTTAAAATACACAAACATAGATATATAGTATTAGTTAAGTTTGATCTTCCTTAATGGCAGCTTAACAAAAAATAGGGGAATTATTTTGAACAGGTATTAAATTGTTCCTATGAATGCTAGATTGTTAGAATTGGTGTTATAATGAATTTGTTTACTTCTGTTTTCCTGAAGGTGTTTGAAATTGCCATGGATCCTGCTGCAGTAACTGAAATGCTCAAAAGTATGATTTTTAAAATACTTGAATAGTTGAATAACTAAAAATTATGAAGTAGGTCCACATATTCACATAGTCTGTCTGTCTGCTTGTCTGACTGTCTCTGTAAAGTTTGTTATCTGGTACACATTGTTCCCCTTATACATTGCTCTGAATTGAGCCATTTGAGTATCAGCCTCTACTACCTCCCCTTGAGTCAATTACATGATTTTTCTGTTCTTAGGCCAGGCTGTGTTCCAACACCTAGTCTAACACTGTGCTAATCTGACAGGTCTGCTTTTTATTTTTTCCATCAGCAATTCTTTATTTTGAAGTCTGTGACAAGTCATGAATTTGATGACTAGACAGTCTTTTAAAAGCCAAAATCCTATTTACTGTTTGTAGCGGGGCGGGGGGGGGAGGCAAAAAAAATTATTTATAACAATGGTCCATCTACATTCTGTTTCACCCTTGCAAGTAACCTTTGGCCAGACTTTTTCAGTCATACCTACGGGAGCAGGTGTTGTATTAATTTTAAAAGTTTTCATCCCTTAGCTTTAGTTCAGTTAGCATTCCTTTGTCCTTGCTATGTCTCAGGTTTTTGTTCTTCTGGAGCAAACCAGTCCTGTAAAGTCAACAGAAAGTCAAGCCAGAAGCCACTGACTGTCCCACTGTCCTATAAATCCGTCATGTTTCAACTACTTCTGATGCTATTTCTTTCCTGTGTGTTCCTATTCTAATATTAGTAATACTAGAATAAATATTCCAGGAATCAAAGTGCAATATTGTCAATTACAATGGACTAGTTCTACATCTATCTTCTTCCTCATCTATCTTTTGATTACTCTTCTGTTTCCTTTGTCGTCCTTCCTCCATCCCTTCCTCTAAGGTTAGTTTTTGATTAGTGACCCAGGAGTAAAGAGTAAATCTATTCTAATAATTCAGACACACTGCTGTAACTTATTTTTCATCTCCAAGGTAATGTAATGAAGTTTGAATTAACTCAGCTTGTGTCTTCAGGTAATAGGCAACTAAATATTTTTCCACATGCTAGTTAATTTGAGACTGGAAAGGATATTAGTAGGGGTTAGTTTTAGGCCATGCCCCCCAGCTTTCTCTCCCTCATACATTTCAGGACTTCCTCCAACGCTATTTCTTTCTGCTCCATCACTTTCCATATATTCTTGGGTACACACTTGAGGAGAATCAAATCCCTCTTCTGACTAGACTCATTGAATAATTAATTTGTTAGGATCTCTCATGTTGCTTTAGTTTCTTTACCTCGATTTTCTTATTTCTAATAGTAGTCTAGTTTGCTAGTGATATTCAAATAGAGCAGGAATAATAATGTGAAGTTCAGCTTGGCAGATAGTACTGTTGATCTACAGACTTCATATTGTGTGTTTTCATAAGGTGGGAAAAAAAGGCAAATGGACACTGGGTGGCAGATGAGTGCTGTCACTGATTATGGGGTATTAGTACATATTCTAAAACTGCAGGCAATTTGTTAAAACTGGTTATAATTCTATTACGACAAATTCAAAATACACTTTATGTTCCCTGTGTAATAAATGCTGCTTGGACATCTTGCATTTATTTTTCAAATGCTTTGCTTCAGATATTCATCCTTCCATTTCTTCTTTGCTTTTTGCTTTTAAGCGTTGCCAATATAATAAAGGGTTATTTGTGATGTCATTCCAGGTTCAGAAACATTCAGTGATACTTGAAAAAGGAGATGCAAAGATTCAAATGAGAGATCTGTTACCATCTCTTGATAAAAGCCTAAACAAGGCTGAAAAAAAACGTGATCTGTGTTAGGCCAGAGAGTCCTCATCTTCTCATATGATTACTTTCATGCAAACTTTGTGGATATCATGCTGACATGTAGTTAGGTGTCCTATACAATGCTTGTTTGTTCCCTGGGCATAGCAGATTTTCGCTGTGCATGTTAGGACAGAAAAGACTGTTCAGTGGCAACTCTTAACAGGGATGAGACTGTTTTAAAAAGTGGTGAAGGATTTAATAGCCTACTCAGCATATTCTGGCCCTGTAGAACACCTGTTCTTTATTGTGTATAGTACCTACATGTCTTTAATGACTCAAACCTCAGGAGTTTTCGCCCCCCTTTTTTTTTTGGCTCTGCAAAAATATGCAGCCTAGAGAATTTGGTTACTTTTTGTGCAGTGGGACATACTGCATATTCAGAAAACCAAAGTATATTCCTCATGAGAGGAACCAGTGCCTGGCAGACCTCATATGGCAAACCTGACCATTTGCTTGCTTCCTGTAGTGTCAAAAGCTCACAAAAGACTTTTTACTTTTTCCTGGTGATTGTAAATCTGGGATCCATTAGAAAGACAGTCCTTCCAAGCAATGTGACTAGAAAAGATGAAACTTTGAATAGGATCAAAAGTGTTACTCTCATTATTAACTTTTTCTGAAAATTTTCTTCCTTGTGACTTTGTTTTGTCTAGAAATCACCAAACTGCAGGGTTTGTTTTTAGTCTGATTAGAAGTGAGCTTGTGTCCTTGCCCCTGTGAAGACACAGAACCCATCCAAGTGAAGACAGTAGCAGCTTTTATAGCATAGTATCCACTGTGGGCAGCTTAGTGTCTCATTTCAGGAAGTCAAAACCCTTGCTGTAGTTTCTAAGCCGGGTGCTTGACAGTGTACCTTATAGCTTGCCTCCTGTGGTGGGAGCTTATGAAAGTATACTCTGTCTCTGGCTGTGCTACCTATACAGAGCAGTGCTGACCTTGTCCATTCACTCAGTTAATGGGGTTCTGAAGAAAGAGACAAACTAGAGACAAGTGTGATGTAGGGCGTGAGAAGACTTTGTTATGGTAACCCAGGATAGTTTGTCTTCCCCATGTGAGCATGTAGACTCCCAAGCACATCTTGCCTTGTTACGATAACCTGGGGTAGTTCATTTCTTCCCATCTGAATATGCAGAGTCTCAAGTTCTTTCTTGTTGTGATGGTAATCCAGGATAGTTTGCTTCCCCCCTCATCTGCCCCCACCTTTGCACAGGCGCCAGTGTGATAGCCAGCTGCAGATCTTGGAATTCGGACAACAGCACCTACATTACATCAGCGAGTTTGCTAGTGAGTAAAACAGAACATTGCATATGTATGATACGTTAATCAGTGCAAATTTTATTATTCACCCCTGTGGTGTTTTCCTTTGAGCTTGACTCCCAAGCAGGGTTCCACTGCATCAGGTCCCCATTTCATTATTGTTGTTGTACGGGGTTTCCTACTGTGTAACACCACTCTTTAATTAAAGCCAAAGCTTTCACTTGCTGATTGCTGTGTCTTGTCCCTGAGGGATCCGCACCTGCTTTTCACTTGTAACGTGGATACTTACGCCCTCAGTTAGTAGGACACTGATCTCATGCTGTGTGGTTGGATGGCCAAATTACATGATGTTCGTTTACTACATGCTGGCTCTCTGGAGTGAATACATTTCAAAAGTCATGGTGACTAACTTTCAACACCATTTTATGATGACCATTTGCTGAACAAACTTTGGAATGTTGTAATCACATACCAATATTTTTTATTTTATTCTTGCAGGCAGCTGATTAGAACAATTAGTTGTTTGCCCAGTGAGGTGACTCCTGGTCATACTGAAAGCACTGGGCCAAGATTCAGCATGCTGTATACAAACACATGCATTATCACATACTTTGTAAAACATGCATTATACACCATCTCTCTACATTCTCTGTCACAGCTTTGGACATTCTCTTCACTGTAGCTAGGTAGTCTGTTTTCAAGCCTTGCAGTCATCTCAATCCCCAAAATATTTCAGGGCAGTTGTGATAGTTGGAAAGTCAATGACAGCATCTAACTCAAGTGCAGTTCTGCTAAGCCAAATCTTTCAAAACTAATAAAAATGTAAATAGTTTCCCTCCCTTTTGCCCTCTTCAGACAAAGTGATCAGCTGCAGCATAGTCAGAGCACTGGAGATAAATTAAATAAGCCATTTGCTGGAGAAGTAGTCATTCTCTCAGTCAAACAGGCAAAAAAAAAATCTGATGTTGCTGTGTTCTTTCTTGTATATGAATACAGAACCAAATGGTTTGTGTTTGCTGTTTTTCTGTGGTTTTGTTTGCTGTGGCCCTCAAGATGTGACCTGAAAGGTTCCCTGACACAGAGGAGGACAGTATACTAGGAAGGAGCTGCCGTCTTAAACATCTCCAACATCAAATAATTCTAAACCATGCTGAGTGTGTGCTGTTCCTGTACCACTCTTCCTAGGCCCACTAATGTTCCAACCACCACTTATAAAAGACAGCATCTTTATGCATGAGAGGGTCAGCATTCTGTCAAGGTTATTCATAATTTACTGAGTTTTAATTTTACAGCTATTAATGGAAATTCCATTTAACAACCTTGACAGCTACTTTTCTATGGGTGTTTTTTTGTTCTTTCAGTAGGGGATGATCTTGCAATTTATGAAGAGAATACACGAGACTTTCTGTTCCCAGAGCACAAGCTGATTCCCGCATATCCTGGTGTGGATGAAGAATTACTGGTGAAGATTTCTCCTCATTTCCCAGTAAGTTGCTTAATCATACATGTCTCAAGAAGGAAGGAATTCAGTTACTTAAGTAGCAACTTTTTGAGGACTGGAGTTTCGACTATCCCTTTGGTCCTCTTGAGCAGAGGGGGATGCTCATGTACTCTTTTGAATACGATATTTCCTCAGAGGATGTAGTGGGTATGTGCTAGCCTAACATTTAAATCTTTTAGTCCTATACAGTAAGAGTAATCTCTCTGCATAGGCAGGTTAGAAGGCCTAATAGCAAAATTTTATGTTCAGTTTTATGTACCTTCATCCACAGATTAGGTGAAAGAACCAGGAGCTTAAAAGATTTTCAAGTTTCTTTGTACCAGTTGCCTTTGAGGATGCCAGCTTTCTGTCCATCTTCTTTCTCTCATATTCAGGCCTTGTTTTTTTCACTCTGCCTGTTCTCACTAATCTTTTGGGTGTCTTTCATTGTCATACTTTTGTAAATCCTTCCAGTTTCTGTTCTGGCTAGGGTTCATTGTTTCCTGAAGCAGAAATAGCAGACTAAAATGATTGCATATTTATCCCTCTCACTGCATTATGGATTGGATTATGCAAAAGAAGCAGAAAAATGGAATTGAATTTTGTTAATCTGAGTCCATTGCAGCTTAGAATGGCTTTGAACAGAGAGGAGCATCCTTCCTTGCAGACTCAATTTTGCTTTGATTCATTCAGAAAATTCTTGTAATTACTCTACAAACTAGGAATGCCATTATTTCACATGAAAAGCTGGGGGGTTGTGCATAAATTGCAGGTATAGAAAATACTAGACTTAATTAAAACTAGCTGTTAAAAAGTTCTGCCTAATACGGGAATTCTTTCTATACATTTAGAACAGAAATTTAGAAATATATGCTCTGGTTAACCAAATGTTACATTGTATGATTCTTTAATTTGGATCTTAAGAACCAACTGAAGGTGAAGAAGGTGATGACATATTGGTAAAGGAATAGGTGATTTGGGGGTACCCTCATACTAGCCCAGATCCAGACAGAGATCCTCATTTCTCTGGCTGGATCTGGACCAGTCAGATGCTGCCCTCAAATAATTGCTTTGTTTCTTCATCACTGCTGCTTCTGTTTTCTCCTTCTCTTTGCATGGGGGTAGGGGAAAATAGAGTTTGAAGGTACTGCGCTGTGATTTCTCTGTCATTCTTGTAGAAGAAAGCGGAACTGCTAAGAAATGCACAAGTCAAAGTTCAAGGCAAATGAACAGATTTTTGGGGTTTTTTTCAGTAGAGATCACTAGTGTCTTTTACAGTGTTTGTCATGGCATTACCTTGCTTGACAGGTAGACTGGAATTCCTTTTTCACACCCTTTTGGGAAGTGTCCTTTGGGCCACCCCGATCCACCAGGAAGACTAGTGTGCAAATGGAGCTGCTAATCAAACGGTAAAGAGCTGTATATCTTCTCTGTAGTTCAAAGGATTCTTCTCACATTTCTTCACAATACTGGCTTTCTGAGGAAATGCTCTGGGGCAGTGCTAGTGGCTCAAGCATGTGTTTTGATCTTGCTGGCCTTGTACATCATATTTCCCTTCTTGCACAGTTTATACCTATTAAGAGAGCAGACTAAAATCAAATTACTGCTTTTCATAGCAAAATTGCTTTACAACTATTCTTTGCTGATGAGTTTGCCACAAGTCTTTTTTAGCTGCAATGCCTCTTCTAGTCACTTTTGATTCTGCAGTTGCAATGAAGGACTTGAAGTGTTCTGATTATAAGGGGGGTGCACATGCAGTGATTATGTATTTAATCCTTTCCCCTCAACAGTTATTTTTAAGGGAATAGCACCAAAAATAGTTCTGCACAAGAACAGCCATTACAGAGCTTCTGCTTCAGTACAGAAGAAGGAATTATGTAAGTATTTATGGTAAGGATGCAGGCCTGGTTACCATTTTATAACCTTTGACTGAGTCTATTTGATTCTAGCTTTACTGTTGGCTTTGTATCTAGATACCTTAGGCAGTGACGGTAGGTAAGATTCAAGGTCATGCTAGCCATCCTAGATTTTGTTGTAACAACAGCAAATCTGACTGACTAAACCAAAGCCATCCATGTCTCAGTTTGTTATCTACTATCCCAGGTGCTCTCATTTTATAATTACCAAGCAGTTCATTCCAGGGAAAGCCCACAAAGACAAATAATCCTTGCATTGCTTTCTACTGAAGGTAAGATTTGAGCAGATTATGATCATTTTACTGCCTCCTGTCTTTTGCTGACAGTGTTTATCGCTAGCTTTTACAAATGTTTCTGTTTGTATGTTTTTGCTTAGTGAATTCGTCCTTTCCCTGTTTATCATTGCATCCTCTGATCCAGACTTAATTGCAATCAGTTAGTCATTCTCTGAGAAAGTGCTACAAGTGCATTCTGTGCTTCGTTTAGTGCTTATGTATCTAATAGGTTATCTATTAGATAATATCCTGCAGGGGCAAAATTCTGCCCTCCCTGTTGGAACAAAACACTCACAGCAGATAAAGTACTCTGAGTAACAGCTGTTGAATTTGTGTCCCGTCACTTCCCTCCCCGTATCTCTCTTGACATGAAATACTTACAAGGTTTACTTGAATAA
This sequence comes from Gorsachius goisagi, assembly GCA_018403395.1. Taxonomy (NCBI): domain Eukaryota; kingdom Metazoa; phylum Chordata; class Aves; order Pelecaniformes; family Ardeidae; genus Gorsachius; species Gorsachius goisagi. The sequence goes on from BOSO01013354.1 coordinate 42,132, forward strand.
ACTCCCACAGAAGTCAGGATTTCAAGATTTTAACCAAAGTTCTGAATTTTCTAAGCTCACAAATGCTTTTCTGAGCTCTGTGACAGCCAGGGAACAATCTTTCAGGATTAAGCCCTAGATGAGAAGTTACACAACTGAGATAATGTGGGAGGAGATAAGGTCAGCCCATGCTGACTTCTTTCTGATTTTGACTTTGCCACACTCCAACACAGAATCACAGATTCTTGTTTGTACATACAAAGATCTGAATTTTGCTATCATATGGTCAGTTTCTACTGGACTAATTTCGGCTTACATCTTAGTCTTCTTTGCAGGGAGCTGCAAATGGCTTGTATCTGTTTTTACTTAGGTATTTGTACAACAGTGAATTTCTCTGCCAGGGCCAAAACAGAACAAGGAATCAAAGATCTGCATCTGCATCACCAAAATGAAGGAACCATTCACTAACACAATGGAGGACGTCAGTGAAAAGGGTTGAAAGCTATGGAAGGCATACAAGATCCTTAAAATGGTAAGTTCCTTCTCTTAACACTAGAGACCACTTATGTGAACTCTGCAGAGAAAATCAGCAGCAGCTGTCAAGACTGAGCCTGGGGTCTGCTGAGTGCAAATCGGAAAATGAGTACTGGCCACCATTTGTAGTCAGACATGTAAGTCTTAAAATTGGTGTATTGCATTAAGAAGGTGAATTTTTCTTTGAAATAATTTCAGCATTTTTTTCTATCCTGTCTTGAACTACTAGATCAGCAGAGGACTGAAGAAAGTTAGCAACAAATTTGAAAATATAAACATAAATGTTTTTTTGTTCAGTATGTAATTGGCTTGTCAAACTTACGGACAGCTAGGTGAAATCAGGTCAGTCTGTTAACAACTTTCAGAAAAGGAAAAGATACTACAAAGAAAGAATTCAAAGACACATTTAGATAATATAAAAATATAATACAGTTTAACCCTTCTGTTTTCTTTTGCACATAAACCAATCTGTAAATTTCTGTACTTGGTGAGGAGTCTGTGGGCAGTTTATTTCATATTTTTGAGATAGTCCTTCTGCTTCCTTCTGAAACCTCTGGGACTGATTGTACTTCCTGACAGGACAGTAAACTGAGGTACCTGATGATATGGCAGGGATTGTCCATCCCCATGGTTCTACTTAGATCCATCAAAGTCTTTTGTTAGGCATTGAAATTAGTGGAACTTTTTTCTGGGATTTCATCAATAAACCTTTGCATTTAGCCAGTAGGGTGTTCCATCTGAATGCTTCAAAGCACTAACAATTACCAGGACGGTGTTCTTCTGACAGTTTGCCTGGTTTAGAGAGAAGAAAACAGTGCTGCTGAGGTGATCGGTACTTCTAGGCTAAAGTGATAGCTATCTAGAGTAACTTAGGACTGCCTAGGTCCTGGTCTTACATTCCACAGGCCTATTCCAGTGTCCATATGTTTTACCAGGCCTATATTTAACAGTCATGTGTATTTTGGTTCACAAATATGTTAATCTGCGACTGGTTACATTCTTTAAATCCAGCTTTGCATGAGAATCATGAAATCATTCGGCTTGAGATGGACATCTGGAGGTCACCTAGTCCAAACCCCACTTAAAGCACGTCCAGTTAGATTAAGCTGCTTAAGGCCATGTGCTGTTGAGTTTTGAATATGTCCAAGGACAGAGATTTCATAGCCTCTCTGGGTTAAAGTTGTCCTTGTATCTAATTCAAACTTATGCCATTTGTTCTTGTCCTTCCACTAGGTCTCTCTGAAAAGAGCCTGTCTCAGTCTTCTCTACATCCTCACTTTGGGTAGTCACAGACAACAGTACAGTCTCAGAATCACAGAATTGTTTTGGTTGGAAGAGACCTCATGAAACCATCTAATCCAACCCCCGCTGCTCAAGCAGGGTCAGCTTGAGCATGTTGCCCAGGACCATGTCCAGTTGCATGTTGAATATCTCCATGGATGGAGACTCCTCAGTCTCCCTGGGCAAAGCGTTTGACCAGACTCACAGCAGAATACTGTTTTCTTGTGTTCAGATGGAATTTTGGAGTTTTTAATTTCTCCCCATTGCCTCTTGTCTTGTCTGGGCACCACTGCAAAGAGCCTGGCTCTGTAGTCTTCATTCCCACCCATCAGGTATTTATAAACATGAATAAGATCCTTGCTGAGCCTTCTCTTTTCCAGGCTGAACAGTCTCTGCTTTTTCATCCTTTCCTCATGTGAAAGATATCCCAGTCCCCTAATCCTCTTTGTGGCCCTTCACTGGACTTGGTCCAGGAAGTTCATCTCTTTCTTGTACTGGGGAACCCAGAACTGTACACAGTACTCCAGCTATGGCTTTCCCAGTGCTGAGTAGAGAAGGAAGATCACCAGCCTCCACATGCTTGCAGTGCCCTTTCTAATGCAGCCCAGGAGACTGTTGGCTGCCATGAGGTTGCATTGCTAGCTCATGGTCAGCCTGTTGTTCACCAGGACCCTACGTTCCTTCCCTGCAGAGCTGATCTCCAGCCAGTCAGTCTGCAGCATGTACTGGTACCTGGGGTTATTCCTCCCCAGATGCAGGACTTTGCGTTCATCCTTATTAACCTTCATGAGATTTCTCTCAGACATCCTTTTGCTGTCCAAGTCCCTCTGAATGGCAGTACATCCATTTTACAGATCACCTACTCCTCCCAGTTTGAACTGTCTGTGTACTCTCTGAGGGTGCACTTTGAGTCATTGGTGAAGATGTTAAATAGCATTGGCCCCAGTATTGACCCTTGGGACACACCACTAATGACTTGCTTCTAAGCCAGTGTTCGCAACCCCCTGGGCCTGGCTGTTCAGGCTGTTTTAATCCACTTTACTGTGCACTTTCTAATCTGTGCTTTTTCAGCTTTTCTGTGAGGTTGTTATGGGAAACTGTGTCAAAAGCCTTGCTAAAGTCAAGGTAAACAACATCCACTGCTCTCCCCTCATCCACCAAGCCAGTCTTCTCATTGCAGAAAGTTATCAGGTTGGTTAAGTACTTTGTAAATCCATGCTGACTATTTCTGACTACTGTCTTGTGCTTCACATGTTTGGAAAAACGGTTTCCGGGATTAGTTGCTTCATTATCTTCCAGGGATTGTGGTGAAGCTGGCCACCCTGTAGTTGCCTGGATCTTTCTTCTTGCCGTTGTGAAGATAGGAGAGACATTTGCTTTCCTCCAGTCTTCAGGAACCTCTCCCAGTTGCCATGACCTTTCAAAGATAATCAAGAATGAACTTGAATGTTGCAATGACATCATGCAGCTCTCTCAGCACTTGTGGGTGCAACCTCTTATGTCCCATGGCTTATGTATATCCAGTTTGTTTAAGTTCTCTTTAATCCGGTCTTCCTTCCATGGAGGATAGGTCTTGTTCCAGACTTTCTCTCTAGTTTCTGAGGCTTGGGATTCCTCAAGGACAGTTTTACAGGTAAAGACTGAGGCAAAGAAAGCATTCAGTATTTCAGACTTTTCCATATCCTTTGTTATCAGCACCCCTTCCCCATTCAGCAGACACCCACCTTTTCCCTAGTTTCCTTTTTGCCATTTTTGTACTTGTAGAATCCTTTCCTCTTTACTTTCACATCCAGAAACGTTGCCAGATTCAACTCCAGGTCAACCTCGGCTTTTTTGGTGTTACCGCTGCAAGATCAGACAGCAACTCTATATTCCTCCTGGGTCACCTGTCCCAGCTTCTACTCCTTATGCACTTCCTTTTTATGTAAGAGGTCAGTTAGGAGCTCCTTGCTCACTCGTGCCAGTCTTCTGCTGCCTTTCTTTGACTTCCTCCTTGTTGGGATGGAGCTTGCTTGATCTTGGAGGAGGTGATCCTTGAATATCAACCAGCTGTCATGGAGCCCTCTTTTTTCCTGGAGCATATTCCATGGGACTCTTCCAAGCAGATTACTGAAGAGGCCAAAGTCTGCTCTCCTGAAACCCAGGGTTGTGGTCCTTGGTATTGCCTCTCAGGGTCCTGAATTCCAATGTCTCACGGCCACTGCAGCCAAGGTTGCCCCTGACCTTCACATCCACAGCCAGTTCTTCCCTGTTCATAAATATCAGGTCTAGGAGAGCACCTTTACTTGTGGGCTCCTTGATCGCTTGTGCCAGGAAGTTGTCATCAGTGCAGTTTAGAAATCTCCTACATTGCTTGAGTCTTGCTATATTTTCCTTACAGCAGAGATCAGGGTGATTCAAGTCGCCAGTGAAGACCAGGGCCTGTGAAGGCCTGGCTTCTTCCTGTTGTTTGAAGGAGTCCCCATCTGTTTTTCTCAGCCACTCCAGTTCTCTTAGCCTTCCTTTGCAGGCCGCGTGCCTCAGCCCCCTGACCCATCCTGGTGCACCTCTGCTGGCCTATCACATATGCCAATATTTGCCTTATACTTGGGAGCCTACCCTTGGACCAAACCCTCCAGATGTGGCCTTACAAGTGCTGACAGAGTTAAAGAAGTCCCTTCTTCAACCTGCTGGCTGCAGTTCACCAGCCCAGGATGTGGCTGGGCTGCTTTGCTGGAAGGTGATACTGGTGGCTCAGATTTGGCCCATTCACCAGACTTCCCAGGTCTCTACAAAGGTGCTTTCTAGCCAGTTAACGCACAGCTTCTATATGGGGATGCTCCATCCCAGATGCATGACTTGCCATTTTCCTTTCTTGAACTCCGTAAGATTCCTGACAGCCCTTTTGTGCAGACTCTCTGAATAGAACCTCTGCCCTCTGGCATATCAAACACTCCTCTCAGCTTGATACTGTCTGTCAACTTGCTGGGGTTGCACTTTTCCCTATTGTCTATGTCAGTTACAAAGACAGTGAATATTATTTGCTTTCTTTTGATTCCTGGGGTATGCCTCTAGATAACTGGCCAATAGTCGGACTTTGAACTGTGGATAACAACTCCTTGGTCCTGGTGATCTAACCAACTTCCCACACACCTTACAGTGCACTTATACTACCTGTACCGCACCAGTTTGGCCATAAGAATACTATACATTGCATTGAAGGCTCGCTAAACGGTGTCCATGGACAGCTTTCCCATCATCCGTTGGCAAATACCATCAAAGAAAGTTTCTGGGTTAATCGAGCACAATTTGTTCTTGGTAGATCCATGCTTACTGTTCCTGCATGTCTTCTAGATCTTTGTGTGTCTGGACAAGTTTTCCAGGAGGATTTGATCCATAAACTTGCCAGGGACTGAAGTCAGGTGACTGCTCTGTAATTCTCGGTATCCTCTTTCTTGCCTTTTCTGAAGATGGGTGTGGCATTTGCTTTCTCCTTTCAGGACTCTCCACCAAGTTACTGTGACCTTTCAAAGAAAATGGGAACTACCATGCAGATGGTATCAACCAGCTCCCCTGAGTATCCGCAGATGCATTTAATCCAGACCCACTGTACGTCTTGCTTTCAAGCATGCCTAAGGGATCCCTAACTGTGTCTTCCTCTACTGCGGCTAGCGCTTCACTCCCCTGGATGCTGCTAAAAGGGCCAAGGGCCTGAGAGGGGATTTACCAGTGAAAACCGAGACAGAGATTTCAGTAAGTACTGCAGTCTTTTCTGTGTCCTCTGTCATGGTTCTTTGCCCCTGAAGCCCATATTTACCTCAGCCCTACTTTTCCTAGTGCTGTACTTGCAGCATTCCTTCAAGTTGCCCTTCTCTTCTCTTGCAGGTTTTAACTTCAGCTGAGCTTTGGGTTGTCTAACGTCATTCTTGCAGGCTCAGGCAACATCTTTGTTTTCCTGCCCGCTGGCCTGTTGTGGTTTAGCCCCAGTTGGCAGGCAAGCACCAACAGCCACTCACTCAGCCTCCGCCCCGGTGGGGTGGGGGAGAGAATCGGAAGAGCAAAGGTGAGAAAACTCACGGGTTGACATAAGAACAGTTTAATAATTGAAATACAAGAATAAAACCAACAATCACGACAATAATAATAATGATAGTAATGAAAAGGAAAACGAGAGAGAGAGAAACAAACCCAAGAAAAACAAGTGATGCAACCTCTTACCACCTGCTGACCAATGCCCAGCCTGTCCCCAAGCAGCGATTGCTGCCCCATGGCCAACTGCCCCCAGCTGAGCATGATGTCGTATGGTGTGGAATAGCCCTTTGGCCATTGGGGTCAGCTGTCCTGGCTGTGCCCCCTCCCAGATTCTTGTGCCCCTGGCAGAGCATGGGAAGCTGAAAAAGTCCTTGACTTAGTCTAAGCACTGCTTAGCAACAACTAAACCATCAGTGTGTAATCAACATTCTTCTCCTACATCCAAACCACAGCACTACACCAGCTACTAGGAAGAAAATTAACTCTATCCCAGCCAAAACCAGGCCATGGCCCCTCACTGCTTACACGCATCACAGCACGCTGCAGTATTTAGCAACAGAAAGAGACTCCTTATCTTGCTGCCCTGAGTTTTGTCTTCACACTCTTTGCCATCTTACTGCCAAACGTGTTCAGGAAGTGGGCAGAGAGACTTGCTGAGAGGGCACAAAAGCTCCAGCCCGTATCTGGCATTGGGGAATACTACCAGTCCTTTGAGGGGATTTATATTTTTCCATGGACAGCAGAGAAAGGATAGCGACTGGCTATTGGGACTGTTGGTCTAGCACTCAGGGGCTGTCTGTTGATGTAATCAGTGCTTGGGAGAGGGGAAAAGGGAGTCTTTTTCCTACCTGGCAGCAGGGATCAAGTCAACAGGAATTGGGAACCGAGGATGTGTTTCTCTGAGGAAGAAAGAACCTGCCTCTTACAGTAACAACTCAGATTGCTTCTTTGATGGCACCATTTCTTAACTTTGAAAAGAAGACCTCTTGCTTTAGAATGATTTTCACTCCAGAGATTTGAGAGCCAGTGCAGGCAACGGAGAGTAGAAAAGTTGTTCACGTTTCCAGAAACAATACATCACTTTATATTCTAAAACTTGTGTACCTTTCCCACTGCACATTTTGTCCTGAAACTTTGCTTTGTGTGGGAAGTCTCTAGTTATGAAATTAAATCTAAAAAGCAGAGCAAACTCTGTTTTTCAGAGGAGGCGATTTTACAAAAATTGTTTGCATTATGCCATGTACATACTTTTTCACTTTAGAGGAGAAAAAGGAAAGAATAGGAAAGGGAGGATAAATGAGTTGTCCGTGAAGGCTGTAGACGCGTTACATTAGACCAAGTTTTTGTACCTGAAGAATTGCATCTTCCTGTTATTTCTTCATTTTTAGGTGGACAGTTCTAAATCATTTAGTGAAGTAATCTTGCCATTACCTGACCGTAAAGTGAAGCAAAGTGTGAGAACAGCAAGAGGTTTTCTTGAAAGCCATGTGCAATGAGGTACTTATAATTTGCTGCTAGTAATGACAGAACAGGGCTAATACCGCTGTTGATATTATCACCTATCTCAAACAACTCTTTTTAAAACCATATGCAGGCTTGTGCTGTTTTTCAGTTCAGATGAACTATTCACAAAAGAAAACACTGTTTGGGGTGGGCAGGTAGCGATACCTGGCTAGAAAGGGCAGCATGTGAACATGTAGGTGGGAGTTCCGGCAAGTGACTTCCCCCTTGTTAAGCAGCATACGCCTCTGAAGAAAACCAATCTTGAAGCAATTTCTGGAGAAGGGGATCCTGATGTCTTTCTTCTTCACTGACTAAGGTTGTATGTCAGACTCCAGTTGTTTGTTGTTTCAGTGAGGATCTCTAAAGGTCCTCACTCAAAGCTCATTTGCGTGAATAGGAATACTTATGGGCGGGTAGCTGAATCCCTGCATCAGTATGGTGGTGTTACCGATTTTGACACGTCATCTGTTCTGCCTCATGTCATATGCAAACTATTCATAATCCAGTCATCATATTGGGAAATGACAAAGAAGTCATACAGTCCAGGAAGATCTGTGCACTTCTGTTCTGAGAAATAGCTTGGTACAAATCAGTCCTCTGAGGTATTTGTGCCCATTTCTTTAGAGTACCCAGGAATTTAAGAGGCATTATCTAGAGGCAATTGCACAGTAGTACCTTCTCCAGATGGAAAGACGGTAACACAAGTACATGATGTAACGGAGATTACAAAGAGCATTTCCTAAGGGAAATAGTTTGTGTGCTTTTTCACTTTGGGGCTATTGTATTGGAATTACCACTGTAAGATTAACTGCCAATAGCAGTCGCTGAAATACTTTCTTTTTCTTTACCTTCATCTTTTGATAACTGCAAATTGTCAAATACCTCCGTTAAGGTAATGAAAAGTAACAAGTGGAAACCTGTGTCTCTTCCTTTCCTACGTGTTCTAGTGGAAGAGTTCCACCAGAAGGGTTGGTGGTTCTGAAGACAGTAATGGGTCATTCTAGTTAGCTGTCATGGTGGAAATGTGAGGGACATGATACTCTGGCATAAGGAAGATGAAAGCCCCACAGAAGTAAGCAAAGGTATCTAAAACAAAGAAAGTATTCACCCCAAATCCTTGATTTTGCAAACAATTAGTGATAGACTATACTGAAGTTTACCTGCCCAACTTCACTGTTTACAATGGTTGACAACTTTCCAGACCACATTTTAATAAAAACTGTAGAGAAGTCTAGCTTCCAAGTGGCCTACAACTAGGCCAAGATGGAGAAGCCCAAATGGCTCTTTGCCAGCGCCTGCATTTCATTTGGAGGTGTAAATAGAAACATACTCATGTCAGCACTAGTCTAACTTGCTTGACTGTTAGCAGCAGCAAACCCAAAGCAATATGATCTTGAGTGGCAGTTTCTTCTGCGAATGCCACCTTTGGTCTAGGATGCCTTGTACAGTTGCTGAAGAAAGTCAGCAGTGCTAGCACACTGGATGCCCTGAACTGGCTTGAGACCAGGCCAGCATTTTGTCATATGCTGCATGGCTACATCAGACTACACGGCAGTTGTACCCAAGAAGTTGTAGCTGTGTCAAATGTGCAAAAGTCTTTCACACAAAAGCTGTAGCCGGGACACATCATTTTAGCAACAGGAGAGAAGGTTGCTTTGCTCTCAGTCACAAATTCAGACCTCCCTTAGATTAGCAGTAGCAGAAAGTAATTAGTATTGCTAAGAAAAGGCTCTGGAGCCATTGCTCTGTATCTGCAGGTGCTGCCATGTGCTGAAAGGGTTCGTGTCCTCAGCACCTCTGCCGAGTACTGCTCAACCAAAATACCAAACATGTAGTGGAAAAGAATCTTTGCTCTTCACGTGTTTTGGTCTCAGTCATTCTCTGCCTGTGTTCATTGACTATCCTCTAGGTTCAGTCAGACTCCAGCCTCTGTACCAAGCAACCGGTAGAGCCAGATAGAATGGCATTTCATCTGTTTTTAATGCCTGTTCATTAATAATTGAACTGGCATCAGCATGTCACGATCCACTATTAGGTTGAACAATTTGGCAGAGGTTAAACCCCCTTGCTTTCCAACCGACCTCAGATAATTCTGGGAGGTTGGGGGCGGCTGGGCTTAACTTCTGATTAACTCCAATGTTTTGTCATGACTAGGTTCCTTTCACATTCTCGGGAACAGAATTAAGACTCAAAATGGAGTCAAGTGCCAAGACACTTTATTTGGCCGACAACAAATACACGAGACAAAAGTAGAGAAGGAGAGGGAAAGTGAGAAAGGGAAAGAGAGAAAGAGAGAAACAAACAGCACGGCAGTTTTGCTATAGTTACCACCACGGGTCTGCGTGCGAGCCGCGCGCTGGTGCGGCCCGAGCGGTCCGACGTATCTTCGAGTCCAGGGGGGAAGATGTTCCAGTACACTCCTCGTGGTCTCCACTGGTTCCCCTTTTGTAGGGTTGTCCTTTTGAATAGTCAATAACTGTTTTGCGTACCCACGCCTCCCACCCGGCAGTGGGGCGCATGCCCAGTACCATCACTAGAGGATGCTCGAAAGTTCTAGAGCGTCCGAGCCCCCTCCCCATTGTCAGTCGACTCTGGGCCCGGGCGCATGCGCAGAGGGCGTGTACTCCAAGACAACAGGACACGCATTCCTGTGGGGTGGGACTCTATGGGCTGCCTTGGTGACTAAACTGCCCCGTTTAGTTGCCGTGGTGATTAGGCTTTGGTAGTTAAGCTTGCCTGCCACCAATGTTGAGACAAGTTTCTAGTCCCTTACACAGCAGTAACGTCAGAAAGAACAAGAGTGAAGTAGCAATCACCTAAGGTAATCAGAGCCAGAAAAAGGTTTGACATCAAGCCTGAGCTCAACATCCCAGCTCTTTCCATAGACGGTGGGAAGGCAACCGGGGAGTACCATATACTTGCAGTTCTTACCTCTCTTTGTTGACTATCTAAAGTGGACAACTAGTCAAAACTGGATGTCAAGCTTCTGTGTGGCTGATGTTAAGTGAGATGAACAGCACACATATTACCAGGAGCCGGATTAATTTTGAGGTGAACCACACCACATCTCATCATCTTTTCTACACACTGGATTTTGTTGGGAGTCCCTCTGCTTTGCAAAACAGGTTACTAATTCGTTATCAGATCAGTTACCTGAGTGACTTTGTGCTGTGAGAACACAAGCTAGAACACCAGAAGGATTCACTTTCTGACTTCTTGAGCAAATGGAATGTCTGAGTCTCTGATAAATTTCAGCAGAAAAAATGTGACAACTCTTCAGGAAATGCTTTCTTCATACGGATATATAGAAAAGCCAAGGTTCACCTGGCCAGTCTCCTTTGATGGCTAGGACTAGGCACTTCAGAAGGGGGCATGAAAATCCACGTAGAATACAAATGCATGAAGAAATAGCCCAAAGAAAGTTTTTGACACCCCTGTCAATTGATTGTTGACTTTATGCCCTGAAATGTGAGATTTATGTTCCGTGCACATTCTTTATTTCTCTTTATGATACAGTTTCATTATCATGAAATAATTTTCTGTGGTTCCCCGGAGACTTCTGCAGTGGAATGATGCCTCAGGTAGACAAATCCAACAGATGTGTACCCTTCCATTGGTTTCACACATGTTGCTTCAGAATGTCACAGTGTGTGCTCATGATCCTTATCTGGAGAGGACCTGAGATTCGGCTGCCCTCCCCTCTTGCATACAGCTGCCCATGTCCTTCTGTTTGACCTGGATGACCCTCCCCTTCAATTTGTTTAGGAAGAAGCCCATGCACTCCATTCAGGAATGCTCTCTTAGGTCAGGAATTTTTTGTGGGGTGAGCACACAGGCTTAAGATTAGTTTCTGAGGAGTGTGAGCAACCATTCTCGGTGTTTGGAGGGGCATTGCCTAGCTTTGGGTTGGAGCATGTGCAGCATCTGTGCCCTCCTTGCGGCTCAGCTCTAAAGCCACACAGAGTCACTCTGAGCAGTGAAATGCTAGACATGAGTGGCCGTCAACTTCGGGGAGGATGAGTAGGTGGACTCCCACTTCTGCATAGAGTTGCTTCCTTCCCACATAAGTAGGGCAACTCTGTTTTGCTGTTTCCGTGCAGGACCTTTGGAGATCAATGTGCAGTGATATGCTGTGGAATGCAATTTCTCTGAGCAAAGGTTCAGGTTAGGTATTGATCCTCTACCAATGTTACTGAGTGAGAGCATGCTTTTCACTGTGGCAGGTCTTGCTTGATACACAGCCAGATTTAATAATGTTGCTGACTTTCTGCAACCGTATTCTGTCCCTTCCAGTTCAGCACCTGCCATCTACCCTCATCATGACTCAGGTGAAGTGGGTCCTATATAAAATCACTCACTCCCCGAGAGAAGAAAACAGCAACGGTGCAGACAGTTCACCTTCTAGGTGGGCTGCATAAAGAAGCCCCAATGTAGCCTGACCGTACCTAGAGGGTACAGTCTGAAAAAGTGCTGTGGGAGCTGCACCCATATGTGTCCCTTGCCTTGCTGCTGCTTTGCACAAGAGAGAGTTTTAGTGTGCCTTCATCATTCTGAAGCAGGATCTGAGTGTGCTAGGCTCTGAGTAAGAAAGTTTTGCCCCCCCCACATACGGTCATTCAGGGACTGTTTTGCTTCCCTTTCTGTACTAAGCATACTAGGGATGCATAGCTCCTTCCGCACCCACCAGGCACCTGCATACAAACACTTCACATAGGTGTACCTGGACAGAGCATTTTTTTTATCAAGCAAAGCTATTTTTTCATCGTTACTCCTTGAGACCTCAGTCCAGCAGTTAAACGCAGGTAATCTCAATTTCTCTACACTGAAATAAGAAGATGACTCATGGGACTAACCCCAAGAAGTGCTTTGCTGGCGGAGTCCCTTGGTCAGGGATGATGCATGGGAGTTTGGGTGCTCTTTCATGTCTAAAATGCGGGAAAAGCTGCCTGTATTTAGGGCCTGGAATCTTAACCTCCCAGCAGGAAGGTAGTGCAATTCAGTCTTACCCTGCGTCTTCATCTCTTTCCTGGTTTTACGTTGGTACTGTTTTCCCTGGCAGTGGAAGTCTTATGCGGCATAGATGCCCAGACTGCATGGAGACGATGGCAATATCATAAACTTTGCATGGAGATGCCTGGCAGACTTGCCTGTCTTGTGTCCTTTCAAAGGCATAGACCCTGCAGCTTGCGCAGGAGGACAGAGCTGGTGGGGTGGAAGCACTGCGTTTGGCCCATGGAACCTTTGCTTTGGGCAGGGGAGGTAGTGAGAGAAGAGAGGAGGGGAGGAGAGAATAGTGTGAAAGGAGAAAGAGAGGAAACAAAGGCAGAGGTGTGGGGGAAGAGACTTCATGGAATACACGGGAAAGCAGAGAGGACTGGAGGAGAGGATGAGGTAGGGAAGTATGGCTATACAGGGAAGAGAGCACTGAATGCAGTGGAAAGCAGAACAAGTCTGGAGGGCAGTAATGGAGTAAGAGCTGGGGACAAAGGAGGGGGTGTGAGAGCTCCACTGGGTGTATAAAACCTAAAGAAAATGGCAAGAAGAAATAAGTTGTCTGAAGGGGAAAAGGGCAGTTCCCCGAATCCTCCCTCCGGGCCTTCTTGTAAATGGGCGTCACATTGGCCAACCTCCTGTCAAGCGGAACTTCCCCAGTCATCCAGGACTGCTGATAGACGATGGAAAGGGGCTGCGTGAGCACCTCCGCCAGCTCCCTCCATCCTCTTGTGCGGACCCCATCTGGCCCCACAGACTTGTGTATATGTAATTGGCCAAGCAGGTCACTAACCATTTCCTCTTGGATCATGGGAGCTTTGTTCTGCTCCCTGTCCCTGTCTTCCAGCTCAGGGGGCTGGGTACCTGGAGAACAGCTGACCTGACTGTTAAAGACTGAGGAAAGGTGGCATTAAGTACCTCAGCCTTATCCTCATCCCTTGTCACCATGCTTCCCCCTGCATCCAGTAAAGGATGGAGATTCTCCTTGGCTCTCTTTTTGTTGTTAATTTATTTACAGAAACATTTTTTATTGTCTTTCACAGAATTGGCCAATTTAAGTTCTAGCTGGGCTTTAGGCCTTCTAATTTTCTCTCTGCATGACCTCACAACATCCTTGTAGTCCTCCTGAGATGCCTGCCTAGAGGTGACTGTTGGATCTCTGCCGGTAACTTAGATTCCAGTTTGGATCTCAGCTGGGAGAAAATCCCCGGGAGGGTGCAGCATCTTCTCGCCTCAGCACAGGCCAAGTGGCGGCTTGCTTCTGTGGGAATTAACACCACAAGCCAAGGGCCACTGGTGCTGACCTGACAGCGTCTCCTGCTTATCCCCTCTTTCTGGCATGTCAGGATTTTTGCCCATTTAGCTACCATTCTAGCCTTGGTCCATACCTATGCCTGCTTAGTTGTTGGTAGCCAGTTACCTGCCTGGCAAGACTGGCCAAGTCCGGGAATGCTCTGTCGCTACATAGTGCCACAGAACAGAGGCTAGAAGGGATGCCTTGGATTTCCATTTGTGAATGAGCACAGCAGTGGTGTCTGCAGTAGCAGAAGAAAACACATAAATTGAAATAGCACTTGGGACCTCAAAAACAAAGGACCACACAGCTGCGTCCGTATGAGTCCACTGTCATTGACAAGGGAACTAGTGAATCGCTGCATCTGGTCTCTCTTTCCGGCTACGGTAGTAATAGTTGGTCCAACAAGGCATTGCCTTTCCCTGCAGCCCATGTGTCTCTTTCCCCCCATCTTCCAAAAAGGCTACAGCAACCCTGCTGTTGCGCATTGGCATTCAGAAGGCTCTTTCAGTCTGTCACTGATTTTTATTTCATTGACATATCCAAGCCTGAGGTATTTATTTCACAGTCAAGGGAAGGGCTGCCAAGCTAAATCACTGATGCTCCCTTCCGTCCACCCTCCCGTCCTCCCTCCTTCCCTCTTCTAGGTAGGCTATGTGTGGGAATTGCCTACCTCAGGTGGCAGAAGTGCTCTTACTCTCTAACTTTTTGGGTTGTAAAACAGCCTAAACAAGAAGACTCTAATGATTAATAACCTTGTAGGAGTTAGATGGTAAGAGGTCTTGTATGAGTCAGGCTCTCAGGAAAAGGTCCTTCCTTCCACTGAGGTAATTTCCCATTGTTTAGCTAATTGGTAGCACGTGATTATGGTTTGGAGTTACACAAACATCACAGCTAAGCCTTGGTGAGCCTTGCACTAGGCTGAAGGAATCACCCTAGAGGAAGGAAGGGGAACGTATGAACGAGGCTGAATGAGTCGGTGTTGCCAGCCCAGGGCAAGACACAGAAACCAATTCACATTTCCTTTTGCTTTCTAGTTCTGCAACTATGTTGTCTATGAACCGCCTATCAGAAAGTGCTGCACATCAAACTAGCGAAAGCAATGGTTTAACTACTTGTGAGCGTGATAGCAGCTGCTGTTGTCATGTCTTCCTACTGTATCTCACCTCAAACACTGAAGAACAATATTCTTGATGAAATCAAACACTGGCTTTTTTTCACACCAGCACTGACATTTTCTAACGAGGAAGGCCATTTTCTGCAGTTGTCCTCCGTAGACTAATACTGCGTGTAGTTATGTCTGCTTTGGCGGAGTTTATCCAAGAATGACTTTGAGATTGAGACTTGACCCCGCAGCGTACGAGAAACATATAGGAATGGGCTCCTCGGTTGTCTTCTGTCCTCTAACTCTCAGGAGCCCTCTGGAATGTTGATTGTTACTGATCTAAGTACATAAATCGCTTCTCTGACAATACCAAGTTTGCAATCCCGAAGAATCCCCATTATATTCAGTGTAGCTGTTCTATCAGTCAGAGGCTGGTTTTGTCACAACCTTTAGATGGCGACAGATGCCCAGTGAATTTCTTTTGGCCCTGTCGTGCTAAAACAAGGTTTAATAATGAGGCATCCAACTCTCGAGAAGGCTACAAGGGACAGAGGACAGTGCCTGTCGCCCAGAAGTGGTTCAACTCTTTTGGAAACAAGTGAAAGGTTGACTTTGGACTAGATGCTTTTATCAGTTCTCTTGAAGTTAGTCAATGAATTAACGTGAGGCGTTTTTGCTAGGGAGCTTCTAAGAATGAAACTGATCATTTCCTTGAAAGAAGGTCAATCTCTCCAAGGCATTCCCTGTACTCAAAGGAGTAAAGTCATCGTTATTGGAGAGGTAAGCAGCCTAAGCCTTAGCCTTTTGCTATCCTGAATTTATTCCAGTCCAGTATCAGCCAGAGAAACTGTAGTGAAAACAGTCAAAGAAATCCTGTTTCCTCATTCTGGACCTGCAGGTGATTGTGACTGCCATCTCTTTTATGGTTTTAGCTATCCAGTCACTTAAACTCAGACTCTAAGCTCAGGGTTCAAAAAGGGACGTGTGAAATGCACCAGTTTCTCCCTCTAGCAGTTCTGTGTTTGTGCACAAAAGCAGCTTTAAAAGTCTGCCCGTTAGTGCTTTTCCATGAAATTCACAGGGTGGGTGTCTCCCACATTTGTGCATCTCTGTCACCATGAAAGACAGATTCCACTCTGGGAATTTTCTGTAGAGTTTCTGATTAGACTTTCACAGAAGACAGATGTGAAGCCGTGAAAATTTAGTGCGGAATTTAATAGCGGACTTGGAGCATCTAGCCCTCTTGGACTTTCTGAGAAGTTCAGCTCTTTTTCAGCTCGATCACACCAACGGAGCAAGTAAAACTGGCAAAATACAGTAAAAACCACAGTTGTCCATTTTGGTGGCAATGCAGCTGAAAAACCTATGATTAAGAGTTGCTGAAGAGTAAGACGCCGTATTTACAGTGTCCCCTTTCTCTCCAGGGTCACAGCTCCGCCCATTTTTTCTTTGCTGGAGTCCCAGTTCTGAGGCATTGTACTTGCATGCAGCCATCGCTCCCAACGGCAGATGTGCTCACCCTTCAATTCAGTGAAACTCCCATAAAGCAGGCTGTGTAAATTAAGCACAGTTAACAACTTCAGGATCCGTGTGCGTATTCCAATTTTGCATTAGCGCACTTCATTAAGATTTTAAAGGCCAAACACGGTGACTAAACTCATCTTTCCCAAATGCCAGCAGATTCATGCTAAGGGTTTTGCATCAGTTTTCCCTTAACTGTGCTTGATTTTAATCTTCTTGTTGACATTCAAGTTTTGTGACTAAAAAATGACCAAATTCTGCCCCTGCGCAGTACTCTTACCTTCAGGTGATTTGCCTGCACGTAACTGAAAGCAGTCCTCAGCATTTCCTGACACAATCACTTAAAGGGTGTCCTGAATCGTGTGATGATCTGTGTAACATGCCTGTCATGTGGCCAGTTCCTCGCAGGGCTTCTCTTGGAAGCAAAGAGTTTGGACCATCCCCTCAGCCTCACAACCCTTTCTGCACGGACGGGTTGAGATGCCTGACGCAGAGGAATACGGAGCATGAAGAACCAGTGAGCCACATCCTGGAGTTGTCACTTACACAAGACCCACATCACCTTCAGTGGGATTTTCAGTTTACTAGGGACAGGATCAGTTCCTTCATCTGTGTGACACTGACTCTAGTAACTCAAAAAACCACATCAAAACGGTCTATGCTTGAGCCTGACACCTCATATGAAACGCCTCCTTCTCAAAGCTTGTTCTGAAGCCTAGTCTTCTCAGAGGCTGTTGTTTTAGAAGTGTTTGGGATAAGGCGCTCTTGCAGGTACTCTGCTTCTTGGGCAGTGAAGTTATTCGTGTTTCTGCAGGTGCAACAGCTCAGTGACTGCTGGATTCTGACCTGAAGAACATGCTGAGGCTCATGCCTCTATTCCAGCTGAGCGAGGGCTCATTTCTCTCTGAACATACAGCATTTTATTCCTTCCAAGGTTAAGTAACACTGTTGATTGAAACAAACTGAAGGCTACAGTACAGTAGCTGAACACTGTAGAGTACTGAAGTGGAAATAAAGAGCTCTGCCATTACTTTTCATTTCTATAAATAATTTTGCCCAAGGTGTTGAGCATGGACAGTCATTTAAAATAGCGATTTTTAAAGGCAATTACTTTGGTAATCTTCTAGCTGCTCAGATGTAACTTCTACAAAAGAAAATAGGATAAAAAAATTAGGATATTACTGTCACTGAAACTTCTTAGTCCTCCAGTGTTCTTTAAGCTCTGTCAGACAAATAGAGGACTGCTCTCTAGGGCAGAGAACATTTTTTACTTAAGTGTACAACACTTAGCGAAGGGATGAATCCGAAGTGACAGTAATTTAGCAGAACAACAGAAATTAAAACTTACCACTTACCTATTTGTGTGGTACTTACTTCTAGGTGTATGAGGGCAATAGTGTAATATTTATTTAGACTACTGTACAGACATTCCTTAGAACACAGATGGTATCATACATAAATGTGTCCTTTGTGACTTTAATTAAAAATTTCCTAGTTGACATGGTTTAGCAGGCATTGCTACAGACTTCAAGATACATATCTATATTGATATCTCTGTTTTTAATAATTTATCTGTTTTTTAGCATGATTACTTCTCTCTTAACTTGGACATAATGCAAAGACATAAATAACTGAAGACCAATGGAGTTTCAGGTTAGTTTTTCTGGCTCCCAAACACAGAAAATGATGAAGTGGAAGCTACAATGCTTCGCAGTGATGGAATAACACTTATACCTCCTTATCAGATATTAAAGGAAAAGCTGTATGTGATAAGTCATAGTCCAAGTTAAATTAACTTTTGTCTGCTTTTTAAGCATGCATAGAGGTATGCAAAC
>BOSO01013355.1:21931-32446 GCA_018403395.1 Gorsachius goisagi
ATTCTATGATTCTTTGAACTTTAATGGGGGGAAATTTGCTGCCTCTGGTTTAGCTGGAAGTTTCCTTGCTGCAGCCTATGTCTGTGGCCTCTTGCCCTTTCCTGGTGCTCCCCCAGAAAAGCCCAGCTCCAGCTCTGTAGCCCCCGTGGGCAGCAGAAGGTGTGATTCAATCCCCCTCTAACTCCTCTTCTCCAGGGTGACCAGAGCCACTGCCTCAACCCAGGGGTGACATCCAGGTCTGTGCGGGGCCGGTGGGAGTGAAAACTTCCTAGAGGACAGTGCACGCTCTAGGCTTGACACGGGGGTCAATTCCCACATTCCCAGCCTGCTGATGGGATGCCAAGGACTGAACCAAGACAGTCTTCTACAAACACAAACCTGCCTTTTTTTTTTTTTTCCTCCTTTTTCTTTTTTGGTAATTATTTTAACTCCAGATTAGGACGCCCATGCCCTTCTTTTGGGGAAAGGAGGTCAGCCACCGGGCAGGCTGGCTACGTGCAGGCACTCCACGGTCAACAGGCAGAGTTAAAAGTAGCATCCATCCCATTGCAGTGCCACTAGAAACCACGCCAGCGGCTCTGCCCCTCCTGCCGGCTCCCTGCCAGGCAGAGCCCAGGGCGGCTGCTCTCTCCAGCTTATTTCTGGGTCACGAATATGCAGATGGGGCATTTTGCTCCGAGTGATTCAGCAGAAAGCTGTCCTCAGCCTCATTTCCCACTTCCCTTGGGGTGCTCCGTGGTTCCCAGAACCTGGCACCCCTCGGGGAAATTAGGATGCTGTTCTCCATCTCGTTCCTCACCCATCATCAGCACTGCAGCAGACCGCAGGGACGTCCTGGCTCAGGGCCAAAGCAGCAGTGAACCACATTTTGCCTCGTCCTTCTGCTGAGAACAGGTACACGTACCCACCCAAGCACAGCAGAGCTATCATCTTTCCCTACGCCACTGGCTACCACCCAGTCTTCTCATCCCATTAAGGTAATTAGCAGGCGACACAGATGTTTCTCCTCCAGGGGCACCTCCGCCTCTAAGGACGCTGGCTCTGGGCAGGAGACGGAGCACCACGGCAAAGGACGGGCAGGGACCGCAGCCCAACCTCATCGCACCCTGTATCAGAACCCTACATAACAAACCTCCCTGACAGGTACGGGCTCCGACGCAGGCGTTTCCAGGCAGCCCTGCCAGCACCCTGATCTCTCTGGGGGTGCTCAGAAGCACCTCTCCA
Source organism: Gorsachius goisagi (assembly GCA_018403395.1). Classification (NCBI taxonomy): domain Eukaryota; kingdom Metazoa; phylum Chordata; class Aves; order Pelecaniformes; family Ardeidae; genus Gorsachius; species Gorsachius goisagi. Next base: position 23,156 of record BOSO01013355.1, read on the forward strand.
AGCCCCTGTGCTTTCCAGAACCCAGCACCCCTCAGGATGGTTGGTCAGGATGCTCCCAAAGAGGCCACCACGGGTGCCGAGGGCTCTTTGGGCAGGCACTGTGACACCCAGCAGCCGTGGCAGAGCCCAGGCCACCACCAAAAAATGTGTTCTCATGGTAAAGCTTCTTAGGAAAATGCACTCACCAGCCTTGCAGCTGCAGCCAGCATAGAGGTAGCCGTGTCTTCTCAGGAGGCTGCACTGCCCGTACGGCCCACAGTCATTGAAGCAGGGGGTGAGGTATGCGAAGACGGTCGCTTTGGCTTCTGCAGCATTACATTCACTGCAAGGAGAGCGGGTTGCGTTTGGTACCCCGGTCCTTCGGGGCAGCCTTGTGCCCAGGGAGCACTCTGCTCCAGAGGGTCAGGCCACGCTCGTCCACGCGAGCTCCCTGCTATTTTGGGATCTGCTCCATCCCTCCCAAGAGCTAGGAGCAGCGTCGGCTCCCTCTCCACTTGGGCTGCCAAACTGATGTGTAGGGAGGTGTCAGCTCGCCCCAGACCCCCTAGCAGACCCCAGTGCATGCTCAGCCTCTTACGCAAGGAACCAGCAGGAAGGCAAACGGCGGCAGCTGTGCCCACACTCCTGCACCTCACAGCCCCCTCGAAGGATTAACAGCCGCAATTTCATTTACCCACTTGTCACCTCAAAATCCACCTGGGGAAGGGCAAGCTCATCCAAGCAGGCTCTGCCATCTGCACGAGATGTGCCAGCATTACACCAGACAAGCTGCTTGGGTGGCTCACCAGAGAGTGAGTTGGCAGTGCCACCCACCTCCTTCCCCCTCTGCAGCCACGGTTTGATTGCTACCAGGTGAGATGAGAGCCCGTGGCAAGCAGGGTGCGGAGGCAGAGTGCCCTGAACCAGCCCCAAGGCGGGACGAGACACCAGACTCACCCCTGGCCCTTCGGGCAGAGGAGCTGCAGGGAGAGGAACCAGTCGTCCGTCTGGGGGTACAGGACAATCAGCGTTGCTTCTGCAGAGAGGGTGCTCACGCTCAGAGGGTAGCCCTGGAAAAAAGCTTAAAGAAAATTGGGTGCTGTGATGTGCCAAGACTAGGGGAGAAGGGCCCACAGCAATGCCAGCCTGAGACCAACTGCACAGGGATCAGATGCTCCTGTGGCTCCTCGCTCCCATCCTCAGGAGGTACCAGGGGGATGGAGAGGACCCCTTCTCCCAAGATCCTTGTTTTTTCTTTCATCTGAGCTCTTGGTTCCTGCCTAGACAGCACAGGGCACCTGGAACATCCTCTTTGATTGACTAGTCCCCCATAGAATCCTAGAACCATCGAGGTTGGAAAAGCCCTTTAAGATCATCGAGTCCAACCATTAACCTAACCCTGCCATCCCACCTCTAAATCATGTCCCTAAGCACCTCATCTACCCATCTTTTAAATACCTCCAGGGATGGGGACTCGACCACTTCCCAGCCCATTCCACAGCCTGACAACCCTTTCTGTGAAGAAATTTTTCCTAATGTCCAACCTAAACCTGCCTTGACACAACTTCAGACCATTCCCCCTCATCCCATCGCCTGTTACCAGGGAGAAGAGGCCGACCCCCACCTCGCTCCCCCCTCCTGTCAGGCAGTTGTAGAGGGCGATGAGGGCTCCCCTCAGCCNNGACCCCTCCCCAGCTTTGTGGCTCTCCTCTGGACATGCTCCAGCAATGCAACATCTTTCTTGTAGTGAGGGGCCCAAAACTGAACACAGCATTCAAGGTGCGGCCTCACCAGCTTAAGCTTCTCTGCACGCCAGCAACGCCATGATCATCCCCAAATCTGCCAACAAGGCTGGAAGAGCCCCAGCTGGTAACCAGACCTTTCCTTTTGGTGGAGGCTAACTCCCGGTGCCAGACTAGCCACCTACACCCCAGCACCCTAAGCACGTGCCAGCACGAAGACCTCAGGAGAGTTCGTGCCAAAATCAGCTTTCCTGGGACAACCCCCCTGAAGTCCTGGGTCAGTTAACAGCTCCCGAAGCTGAAAAGCAAAGCCCTGCGATGGCATAGCTGAGCCGGCGGCGGGCGCCGGCGGCTCTCGTACCTGTGCTGCAGTTCCGCGTGGCGTTGAGGGACAGCACCGGTGAAGCAGCGCTCACACAGGCCACCACAGTGGCATTGGCCAGGCCCACGGACGTCTGCGCAAAGAGAGCGGTGTCCCACGTCAAAGCGCCCTGATGCCACCCCCCCAACACACAACTCATCTCCGCCACTGCCCGCGGTTACGCAGGAGCAGCAGGTGACAATAAATCCTGCGGATCAAGGTCACCCATCAATTCAGCGGCTCTTTCTGGGCAAACCCAGGTTCACTGCACCCTACGCTGCCACCCTGTTAGGTGCTGGCTGAAAGGGGGGACCGCACGGTGGGAACAGCCCCAAAGCTGGGACACTCGCACATCGCTTCGGCACAAGGACAGGGTGGCAGAAGTCAGTGGCAGCAGGACATCAGGGCTGAGCCCTGCTCCAGCCCTTGGGAAGTTCCATAGGATTTCAGGGGGGCTGATTTTGGGGGGTCACTGAAAGAGCCTGGGAGTCAGTGACTTGGGCAGGAATATCCCTGGGTTTCCCTGCTCGGTCTCCTCTCCTGGTGGCAAGGCGCCAGGTTCCCGTGGAGAAGATGGCATTGCAGCTGCTTTCCATTTTGTCTCCTCTGCGTCACCGCCACCACATGCCAGCAAGCTGTGGCATCGGAATTGGCAGGTGGGACACGCTGGAAGCGGCTAAAACAGGCTCGGAGTGTTTTGTGACAACAAGAAGAAAAAGAAATAGTCCCACTGGTTCCTACAGCCCCTTGGAGTTGGCTGACAAACCAGCCTGGGAGCAGGGGCAAAGCCCCACCAAGGGGTGGGGGGGGACAATCCCATCAACCAGCCTCCGCACCTTGTTAAGCAGGAGACTGACCACGAGGGAACCCCCGCTGTCCATGCCAGTGTTCAAGTTGAGGAGGAGAAGGGTTGGGGAGAGGGAGTTCACGGGCACGCTGGGACTATTCAAGAGCCTGTAGCGCACAGAGACCACATCCAGGTCCTCACGAACAACGGGCTGGTTCTGCAGGCAGAAGCTCCTCTGGCTGGAGGCGTTGCGTGAAGCCTCTCCGGTGGGCAGCGCGAAGCTCCCTGCTGCTCCTGCGCTGCCTGGTCTGGGGCCACTTTGGCTCTGGTTTAGGCTGCTGAAGTTCAGGAATGAACTGGTACTTCCTGGTCTGCAAGCTGTTAAAGCAAAAACAAAAAAAAAAAAAAAAAAAAGAGGAGGAGAGGAATCAGCACAGCCAGGACTAGCACCTCATCCAGGTGGGGGCCCAGCAGCTCCAGATCTCCAAGTGATAGCGCAGACTGGGGGTTTTTCAGCTGGTTCAGCGGCACGGGCTACAGCCCCTGAAAGGCACCATCTTTGCAGGAGGAACTCCAGCAGGAGGAACTCCAGCATCAGCATCCACAAGTTGGGATGCCGATGGAAGGCAGGCAGTGGTACAGTGGGTGGAAGCACCCTGCAGCTGCAGGGAAGGGGGGAACAGGAGAGGGGATAACGCACAGGACACAACACATTAAGGCACCCTGGGAGCATTCACTTGCCGGCGGCAGGGCACGGCACTTAGCTGTCCCGTAGCCACGGGCCACATAGAAGTCTCTACCAGTTCCCCAGACGTGAGCAGACAAGGCTGAGCAGAAGAGAGAAGCCAAGCCCACGTAGCTGCAAGGACAAGCCATCACGTCGTGGCAGATGGAGCGGAACGTGACACTTGGGAGTCCCACTGCTGGAGCCTGTCCATCGCTCCCAGACATTCCCAGTGCTCCCCTCTAACACCTCGGCTGCCAGCGCCTGGCCCTCCAGCCCATGGGCCGAGGCTCTGCTTTGAGGAGGGGATGGTAGAACCCCCAGCAGAAGAAAACTTGCAAAATGTACCTACTTGGTGAGCTTCCAAGAGTCAAACAGAGATTATGGTCATGTAATAAGAGCACGCAAAGGTGCCTATTACAGCCACAAGGACCTGAGTCACAAGGTGTCACCTGAAATGTTGACATCTCCCCACTACAACCCAAGACATTACCCAAGGAAACCCCTGTGAGATGGTTTCCTATCTGTAGCCTGCTTATGGCCAATCGACAGTCAACATATCATTACAGTCTGCTGCATCTACCCAAAACTATTCTCCCCACCAGATTTTAAGCCAGCCACTGCTTCCCAAACAGCCTTTGGAAAACATCGTTACTTCAGAGACCCTGAACTTTTGAGGCATTTCCAAAACGGGCAGCTCCAGGGGGTACCTCTCTTGGGGGAACACTTTGGACCGCAGAGTAACAACTAGGTCTCAGCCCCCAGGGTTATGCCCAGGCAACCAGCATGCCGGGGAACGCAGGCCACTACAGCCAGCCACCCAAAGCCCCAAGAGAGGCACAGCAGACACAAAGTTCTCTCTGGTCCTTCCCATAGGGCTAGAGAAAGTAGAAACCCACCTGTGAAAGAAGCCAGCATCTCCACCGACACACTGGCATTGGCGGTGCCCAGACTCTCCACCATGATCTGCAGCCACTTCTCCCAGGGGGGCGAGTCCAGGGCCAGGCTGCAGTTCCCGTTCCCCGTGCAGGTGATGATCCTCTGGAAGGACTGGGGCAGCGTGACGGAACCCAGCACTACCCGCACGGCGCACACCTTCCGCTCGCTTGTCACGCAGCTTCGCAGCTCAAACCGCATCCCCGCCGCGTACTTGGGAACGAAGACCCTGCAGGAGGAGGGACCAGCAGTTCGCAGAGCCTGTACTCTCAACACAAGCCAGCCACGACCCACCGCAGGGCTTTGTGGCAAGAACAAGATTGCCCTGGTTGGCGTTGTGAAAATCCTTCCCAAGGGAAGCAACTCAAAGAACTAAAATTCCTGCAGCTGAACTTCTAAGACCACCTGGGATGAGTTGGACAAGGGCACCCGTGCGCTCCCCATGCAAACCCTACCATTGCTGCAGGGAGCTTGGCAAACAGGCTCGGAGACCACCCAGCTCCAGCTCCAGGTGGGAACCACCAGGCAGCACCCATGGGAAATCCCACCCCGCCACGGCCCCAGGTTTTTCCATCCGCTGCTCTCACTCACTTGACGTGCAGCGGCTTAGCAGGCGAGACGATGGTTTGCGGCACGGCAACGCCAGGCTCCAGAACAGGCATAACAGTGAGTCTGAGCACAAACATATCTGCCTGGAACATATAGGGGCACGGAGTGGAGAACCCCTGCAGGAAGGGAGAACGGAAGGGTCAGCTGTGGCAGGACGCGCCGGGCAGCGTACGGTGGCCGAGACCTTCACCAGGACCCTCACCTTCACTTCAATCCTGCCAGCAGCCTCAGGGAGATGGGCAGCAATGAACCAGTCTCCGGCAGCCGGGGTGGTGACGTTCACAAAGGTGGTGTTTTGCACAGCGCTGCTCAGGGTGATGCTTATGTTGTAGGAAGGACGGACGGTCGCGTTTGCAGGAAAACGAGTGCCCAGCGGATTAATGACAGGAGGGGCTCCGTAGCGAAAGTGCCTGCGAAAGAAACCAGAAGGTGAATAAACTGAGGGATGTTAAAGACACCGGGAAGATAAACCGGGATACAAACTCAGCAGTGGACACCCAGCTTGGCCCGAGATTGGAGAGGAAGCAGGCTGGGAAAAAAAAACCTACATATTTTCAAGTGGACTGGTGAGGACTGGCTGCTATTAGTTTATCCGGGATTTATTTAGAGATTGGTTTAACTTGGCTGCTTATTAGGATAAGGATTTACATGGTTCCATCAAGCCTGAAAGCAAATTTCCATGACACTTACTAAGGTTAAGCCCCAGCCACAAGACCATTCCTTTTATATAACCGTCAGCAAATTCCCCATATAGGCTAAATCGTCAACGAAGAGCTTTCGTTTTCTGCCTAAGATCTGCACCTTCCCCATTTTCTCTTTTAGGAGGCTGGGCAGACAGACTAAAAAGATACTTAGCAAGGAAGGGTCGCGTGACCGACTTCAGTACACCAGCACTTCTGCTTTCCAGATAAGCAGCCCAACGTTCAAAGGAGCAGAAAAGCAGGCAGTTAAGTAACACGCGAGATATTTATTTGGGCAGCCAACCCGGCGTTTAATTTGTTTGCTTTTGGATGGCACTGCAACAGGACAATGGACGCAACAGGTCCAGCAAGCAAAGGTGACAGGCGATGCGTTATTAACCTGTTTGAGCTTAGCTGGGCTGCTCTCCATTTCTTAGGGTATCGTTTAGGTGCTGCCTTGTCCTCGAATTTTTGGAAACCTTTCTGTGAAGTGGAAAGCAGGAAGATCGTCTGTTCCAGGCTGCTCTGGAGCAACCAAGAGCACTGGTCTTCAGTCACTGCTGAGACCTCCGTGGAGCGGGTGCCTGAGACCCACGTGTCTCTAAGGGTACAACCTGCCCAGGGAACTTGGGACCCTCCCAAGACACAGCTCAGAGTCTTGCCCCACCTGCCAGTTTTTGACCTCAAAACCTCCAACAACTCAAGTACTGCTTTAAGTGACGTTTCTTCCACTGGCGTTGAGTTTGCAATCTTCTCATGTTCTTGTGTCCACAGGACTCAGTATTCCTCTCCTATCTCTGCTCCACACACAGCCTGCACCCCTCACAAAAAGCATCCCCACTCTCTTCAGTTCCTCTGTACCGAGGAATTTGTCCATCTCCAATCGGTTGGGGTCCTCTCAAGCCCCTTGTAGTCCTGCCACATCCCTTGGTACCGCACACAGGATCCTGCCAGGCACGGAAAGGTCTGGGAACACCTTTCATAGAATCATAGAATCACTTTGGTTGGAAAAGACCTTTAAGATCATCAAGTCCAACCGTTAACCTAACCCTGCCAACACCTTTGCTCATGAGCAGCAACACCATCCTCGCTGTGAAGCTCTCTCCAGTGTTTCTAAGGTGTCTCTCTGACACCATGTCCAATAGACAGCCCCAGATCCACCGGTAACGTCAACATGAAACGCTCCTACAGGTTTAAACACAAATTCAGTGCTAGTATGTTAAGAAACTATGGCCGCTGCAACCGGGGAACAGATGCCCAGCCTCCTACAGCCAACCAACCACCGCCACGAGCAACAAGGACAAGAGAAGGGCAGGAAGCCCACGTGGGCAGGCGCTGGCACAGGGACATACGTACACTGTGATCTCCATGTCGGTGCACTCAGGTCCTTTCCCCCGGGACGCTTGCAGGAGCCAGCGAAGCAGCACGGTGTCTTCTGGCACGCGGAAGTGGAAGAGCTTGGCGTTCCCATACCAGCTGTAGAAGGACAGCTTCTGTGCGCTCTGGGAGAAGTACTCGGACACATACAGGGACTCTGAAAGGGAGAGACCAGTTGCTCCCACCCACAGAGGCACACAGGAGTTTGACGGTTGCTGGAGAGGAGCCCTTTGTGCCCCCGTTTTCTCATCCCAGTCCCACTGGATACGTGGTGATCCACGTTGTTCCTCCAGCCAGAACCACCCACACCCCTGCTACAAAGCCATCACCCGGAGCCAGAAAGCACTGAAAGATGCTGTAACTACGCTCTGCGAGATGTGCTCTGAAGATGACAGATCAGCGGAGTCACTGAGGAGGAGGAAAAGGTCAGGAGGGAAAGTTGATGGCCCAAGAAAAGGCGATGGAGTAGGCAGCAGCAAACCCTGGGGCAAACATGGGTGCAGGTAGCACAAGGGTGCTCCAGGCCCCAGCAGCAGTTTACGGAGCCAACAGGCAAGAACTGTGCCCTTGTCTGCCTCTGCTGAGCGCACAGGCTGATGTTATCCATCCTACCCAGCTCAGGACACACGTACTGCCTTCTTCTGACGCGTAACGCGATGAAAATTCATGCGCTGCAAACCTAACTCTGCCGTCACACGTACCTCCCAAAGTCTAAAGATTTTCCTACCTGGAAGAAAGGCTGCTGGGAGAGCGAGAACAGCCCGAGGGTAGGCTGAAAGGTCAACGCAAGGGGACAAGAGCTATTCGAAGTGCCATCAGGACTAACAAGATCCTCTATCCATCCCTCTGCCCAGCTATGCCTACAGACCACCCCCGGCCCACTGATAATTTCACCTGCAAAATTATACGTTAGCGTTACTGTCAGCAAGAAACCAGTCAGACCGCAATTCAGGGATGGAAGAAGAAACATCACACTAGGGCTGAGAAGGGGACAAAACTGCACGGAGACAGAGGAGCCAAGGCCATGCCGCCCACCCAAAACCAGGGTTCATAACACTCAGCAAGGGGGTAGAAAAAGATGTCTTAACATCTCTGCCGAGTCCTCCCGGATGCTCCTTTTCTAGTCTGGAATTCCCCGGAGTGGGAAGAAACCGTGGCACCTTTCAGACACAGATTCCTCATTTCTACCAGAGAATAAAGCAGCGAGAGTGGTTCCACTTGCCTTCCTCCAATGCTACACAGGGTCACATCGGAAACACAGAAGACCCAAGCTGAGTTTAAGAAAGACACCAAAGAAAGAGGAAAACATTCCCCAGGCAGGAGCAGAGCCTTGGGATGTACTTCGTTCCAAGGGGAACCTAATCCGAGCAGGAACTACGATTCATGCCCCAAAGCAGGAGGCACACCAGCCTGCACCCACGGCGCTGCAAAGAGACAGGAATGGTAATCATGGGTTTAATTCCCCAGCGAATTACCAAGTCAAAGCCTCCGGGCACCCTGCAAACCCAACAGGGAAAGGAGGAAACAGGGAAACAAGAAATACCAGCCATGCAAGCCAACCAGGGGATTTGCTGGTGGAGGAAGAGTGTGGCCGCCTCGCCGTAGGGGCTGCCCCAGCCCCACACCCACAGGGTCCAACCAAGGGAGCAGCGCTTGCATCACCTTAATGCACGGGACCGGGAGTCATCATGGGGAAGGGCGAGCCCCGGGTAGGACAGCGAGAAGTCCACAGCACACGGGCAGAGCTGCCCAGCTGCGGTCCCCACGCCAGGGTTACGCTGCTCTTTAGGCCAGCATGGAGCAGAGTCCACAAAAGGGGCTTTTCAAGCAACAGTCCCTGGCTGCCACGCCAGCGCAGTGCGTGGGCTATTATAGACAAGAGCTGGCTGTGATCCCCGACGAGCCCAGCCATATTTCATGCACAGGAGCTACACAAGGGAGCAGTCTTTAATCAGCGGCGTCTATCATAGAATCATAGAACCATCGAGGTTGGAAAAGCCCTTTAAGATCATCAAGTCCAACCTTTAACCTAACACTGCCATCCCACCACCAAACCCTGTCCCTAAGCACCGCATCTATCCTTCTTTTAAATACCT